>JAANSO010003960.1:0-10662 GCA_036507315.1 Lepidocyrtus fimetarius | reverse complement strand
TAGAGAGTTTTCAATGGCTCTTCACGACAACAACGTTCCTCTCACCTTGAACAAGGCTTCCTAGCATTTTAAAAACAATCTCAAAATAGTTTGAGAGGAGTCTTTTGTCTTGATAGAAGGGCTTCCTGTGAAGTAAATCTCATAATGTTTGCTACTTTGTAAGAATAATGATAATGACGAGTGCAAGGATGAAAGGGAAAAGGGCTCAGGGCAATTGTAATGCTTGATTTCTCCAGTGAGATACTTTCTTTCTCCCTTGCTTAAGCACTTTCATTTTGTTTCCTTTCAGCAATGTTTATTTCAATATTGATTTTTTCCTTGAAATCAAGAGATCATTGGAAGAACGTTATTGTAACGGTTCGTTTCTAATGCTTAAAATTCCCTCCAGTTACAAGCTCATCATACATGGAGTGGGAGAAAGAGGATTTGTATAATATCAACAGTGATTAGGAACGGTTTAATAAGCACAGGTGAAGAATATTATGTAAATTTTTAAACTTAAAAAGGAGAGATTGTCGCGCATTTTTTATGCATGACAGTGTCATACTTTCACTCATACGCACGTTTGTCTTCAAAGGGAAATCGTACTTTAAAAACTATCTTTAATGTCCCTTGCATACGACTCAAAAAATGACGGGATGGTTACAGGTTGTTATTTTTTAAAATTTATTTCCTTTTTAGATTTTTCCGGATAAATTTACTAAAAACGAACCAAATATCACTCCCAATGTTACTTTGGTAAACCAATTTTTTTTAAACAAAATCCTTACAGGAAGTAAGATACCTAAACTTATACAAATTATATAACTTTTGTAATAATTTAAGAGCATTAAAAAGGACTGGAAAGTAGTAATAGCAGAAGTAAAAGTAGTCGTGGGGTGTACGATCCCCATTACGAGAGTGTTTATAGGTGGGGAATGTTCTCTTTGAAAATTGGCTCCAGTTGATTGCCGTTTCTCTCCTTTGAGTGCTATTTCTGCTGTGCTTAGCAACACTAATCGCGTGTAAGGACCTTGTTGTTCTAAAGTAGCTTACTCCTTTCACAGATATTCCCTATCGGAGAAAGAAGCTTAATATTTTGGATTATCAAAAGTTTTAGCTAAAAGATACTCGAAATATGAAGGGAACTGAAATGGCTTGTGACAGGAAAGGAAAAGAATAGTTTGAGAGCTTTGCACATGACTTGGTCATACTGAATTTGTATTTTAATGTTATTATGCTGATGCTCTGTAATAAAATGTACTATCGTACAGAGTATCATTAAGACTCGTTTTTCTGTCTGTTGCTTCTTCCCTTTGCCCACTTTCACTGACAATGACAAAGTTGACGCCAAATTGGAGGGAATTGTCCATTTATTTTTTATCTTAAAAAGGAAAAATTCTCTGACGGGAAAATGGAGGGAGATAAATAGCTGGAGAAGGGGAAAGTGAACGCTAATTATAGGAAAGTGAGTTAATATTAGAATTGCTAAGAAAGCACAAAAGGCATTGCAAAATTTTGTAAGGCGATTAACAAAAAAACTCTTTCATGTACTCAAAGCCATAATAAGCATCATCAGTAAAGGAAAGAGAAATTGAACTTGGAAAGTTGTTTGGAATAAGGTAGAATTGGATTGCAAGCAACTAGTGTACTGATGGCTAAAGGGTTTTACTCTTGTGTATTTCAAACTCTAACGCCAATCTATTACCAAAACACATTTTTAACTTTCAATTGTTACAGGTAGATCAATCAATCAATAAAATCGATTGATTGCTAACTTTTATTGTTTCCGTGTATATGTCAAAATAGAATAATTTTACTAAAACTACATAGAAAAAACAAATATGCATGTAGAGGTAGCCGCCAGTTACATTTTTACTATAAATTCGAAAATTTTGTAAAGTAAAATGTGGTGATTCGGTGTACATTACACAGTTTTAAAAATCTCTTAAAGAAATAAAATTCAAATTCGAAGAATCAACAGTTTACATTGCATGTGAAGTTTCTTATGGGAAATCCCATTAATATCTATTCAACCACACATACAAAGTTCCTATTTCCAAATGCATTTTTTTGAACCTTCAGTATTCTCCACTCTTGTCACAAGGAATGACAAGAACCGCTGAAATGACAAGGATGAAGATAGCAATACCCATTATAATAATTTTGCTGCTGTAGCTGCTATTTTCGTAGTTTTTGGAAGTAGCAGAGTCACTTACCTGTGTATTGTCCTGCCTAACACCCTTTATTTCCAAGCAGCTACAAACCCATGTTTTTGTCTTTTATGACCTATTTTCCCATGTTTTGTATTCAAGACCTGAATTAATACTGTTATTAGGCAGTTTTCTTCCAAGATTTGTTGTTAAAGCCTGCAAACAGTTATTTTCTTCCACTCTTCATTCCGAAATTGCTTAGAGAGGATTTCGAGAGCTGCTCACTTAGATCTTCATGTTGGTTTCTTGTTTAATATTGCAAGTTCAGAAATTCATTTCCTTCCAAAATAGTAGCCCTTTGTGTTGCCGATGCATTTTTCACATTCTACAATCTAACGAAAAAGGAAAGGAGGCTCAAGAAAACACATAAGAAAGAGAAAAATGGGACATTGTCAATTTGATATTAGTTTTGCTTTAACTTATTTCCTTTTTTCAATTTTATTTGTTTTCTTTCTATCCCTTGCCTTGTCACTTTTTCAATCTCCTTTTTTCTCATAATGAAATGTCATCAACTCAAAGGAGAATTGTGTTTACAGAGTTGCAATCCTCATTTTGCATTATGTGAAAGGACACGCAACAGAAGTTAATTAAGCGTCGATGAGAATGTGAAGAGGAAGTGATTAAGTTCTACTCTTTTGTAAAAAAGTCATTTTTAACAAAGTTTAGGTTGAAATGGTTTAAGTAAACACGTAAGCCCTTGTAAATATTAAAATCTTTTGCCTGAAGACAATTACAGAATAGACTTTTTAAAAGCTTGTCTAGTCCTGAGAAAAAATGGCTGATCTTATTTTGGTCTTTTAAATAAAATATTCCACTTGAACTATGTCTAAGCTTTTACTTTGTCCCTTTCAAGGTAAAATTTTGTGTGTGGGCTTCATGAATTTTTAAACCTTCCATGAATATTTATTTCGGGGTTTGGTCAGCCAAAACCTCACTCAAACCGTCTTCCCAAACTTTATAAATGGGGAAAGTGACGTTTACTGTAAAAATTTTCTTTCTACCAAGCTCCCTTCAACCAACTCCCCCGCAAGAGATGTGCTTGCCACTTGCCCTTCTGTCTTTCTGGATTTTTACATTTCAGACAGAATTTTAAAAAGAATAGAGAAAAGCCTTTTGAAACCTAAATTTGGCTGTATTATTCCCTGGCGACCTTTTATATTTTCGTGTGTATAATGAGATTTCATTTATAATTTAATGGAGTAATGCCACTAATGGATTTTATTGCGAATTTGCTTGATTTTAGAAAAAAGATGTGAATTTTCAATACATCCGGCATATTAAATGTAACTTAAGAAAATGTGTAATAAAATACAAAACGTTGAGCATTTTAAATGAAACCTTTACATGACTTATATTTTCAATTGTACACCCATTCATCCACATCATTCACTTTTTTGTTCTCCAAACAATTCTAAAATGTTTGGATATGTGACATGAATGATTCAGTAGGCAACTTTCCATTAAACAGGCATAGCTGAAAATACAAACTAGAGGCACTGAAAGATAAAGGGGAATAGAGAAAACAGAAAAATCTAAAAGTTTTTGTTTCCGTTCATTTTCCTCCTGGCCTCACACTTAAAAGGTTTTAGAGAGTGGACGATCTTAATAAATATGGGAAGCAGGAACACATGGAAGGAAATCCGACTTTAATCACTCTGTTGAGAACTACTAAAGCAACGTTAATAGGAAAACAATGCTTTGAGGGTGATTAAGTACTTTTGTTTTGTTTTTTATGTCAAATTGATTACATCAATTGTCACGATAGTAGTGTGAATCCCGTAATCATATAGACAAGAAAAGAATGTTTGTTTTTCTATTTTACCTTCAAGAACGAACGACAAATATAAAAAGATCGTATTTGGTAATTGAATCAAAATTGAGATTGTATAATTACCAGAAAGGAAAAAACAAAAATCTAATGTCAATTTAGTGAAGATATTTGTAAAAAAATTTAAAGACGTAACCTGACTAAAAATTAAAAACGTGTTAGATTTGCTGCAAAACGTTCCGAAACAGTTTTCTCAAACAAAATATCAAATCTTCATCAATAATGATAACCCTTTTATAAATTAAACCTCACCTTAAACTTGTCCTAACCATTTTAATTCTACTTCTGCACTTCATTTATTTTTGAAGCCGGTCCTTTTGATTTTCCAAAGTCGTTGACATTTTTTGTATTAATTTATTCTCTCCAAGTAATTGAAACCGATTCGATTTATCAACTTTGCTTACTTTCCTCCATCGTTTTCCCTCTTCAATCCAATTGCCTTTTCTGTAACTTTCCACGTATTAATTGAATTCTTGGAGAAAATTGCACCAAAGCGATGTCAATTTCATTTCATACGGCTCACCAGCTTTTCCTTCTTCTTCCCCAGCTCTTTTTGGGTAAGTAATAGATATTATAAAAATCTCTTTTCCAGTTTTAATCTTGTTTGAATATCGTTTCCGTTTTTCTTGTCTTTACCCACCCATTATATTCTATTATTCCATGAAATTCTACTTTTTGACGGTCTCTTTGTGTGGAATGTGAAAGTCGGAAGAAAAGTGTGAGTTTGATTGGGATCTATTACTTTCAATAAATCGTATAATTTTCCTTTTCTTTCTCCGACAAACTTTCTCTGTGAACCTTCAGAGACTGTAGCAGCTGCCATGTTAAACTGGTAAAAAGTTTAACGCAGAGAAAAATAAAAAATGAAGTCCAACTGTAATATCTATACAAAGAGATGGCATTTACCTTGGAAAAGTTGTCAGATAAGTTTCAAAGAGGTACATTCTTGCTCAACTTGATAATAAAGTAATGCCTGAGTGAGTGTTGCTGTGAGGAGGAGAGGAATGAAAAGGGGAAGGGAATAAAAAGAAGAATGGCTGGTGTAGTAACTCTCCTTTTGCATGACTGAATCCAAAATAAAAGAAAAGAACAAGGATGGTTTGAGAGAAAACGAGAGAAAGTCGACCATCCGACGGTAAGACCGGAATATGATTGATATCGGTAAAAACTTGATTGATTTCAGTTTTTCTGTTCTACTTCGGTGATTTCCTTTCGTCATCACCTTTCCCATTCAAAATGCTTAAACAATGTGGGTGGGGTAAGAAATCTGCAAACCTGTAACGAAATACCTGCTCAACTTTTACAATAATTTATTAGACGACAAAGAATAACCAAATGTCTGCATTGGAAAGAACGAATTTTAAGCCGTCCATTATTCTCATTATTACTAGCTGAACGCAGTGAAGCTAGTATAGGTTTGGCCTTGATGGTCTGTCTGTCCGTCCGTCCGTTGGTTCTCTAACTCAAAAACGCCATAGCGAATTGCAATGATATTTGGCAGGCAGGTACAGATGGTAAATTGCCAGAACCCTATTGTTTTTCAGCAATTTTGGTTTAACGGTTTGGCCGTTAAAAGTGACGGTTAAAAAATTTCAAATAGCAGTCTGATAAAAATTTTATTGCATTAGAACAAATCAGCTGCGCGGATTCCAAATATGAAATCAGTTTTCGCACATTATTGCAAATTTTTGCAATAAATTTGCAAATATGCATGCAGTATGTCATTTTGACTGCACAAACAGACTGATTAAAAATATGTCACAATTTTTGCAAATTCAAATTTTGCAAAAAATAGCAAATTACTTTAAAATAGAGTAAGTACTCTTAAGCATTTGTTCAGCTAGTAACTATATGGTTTTACAACCTTTTATTAAACTTTTTTTTTGAGAAAAGGTACTTCTACAGAAAGATGTTATACCGTTTTTCTCAATGCTTCACTGAGGATCAGGATTTGGTTTTCATAGAAGAATATGACGAACGAGGAAGGAAAAGGAGTGGAACAGAAACCAGCTTCTTTGAAATGGTAGAAGACTTTTCATGACAATGCAACGAAAGATTTTACAATGTTTTATCTTTTTCTGAACTTTAAAACGTGAAAATCTTCTAGGGATTTTATCCAACCAAAACCTATGCATAGTGCGTTGTTCCATCTCTAACAAATCTGTTTTTGGATTTTAACAATTATAATTATGAGCAGGAATTCTGATAGTTGTTTTAATGTAACCAATTTATTTTTTGCTAAAATAATAATATTATGAGTATTTAAAGAAAACAATGTTACGGGTAACCTGTAAGTTTTGTCAATTGCTTATTTCTCCATATTCAATATCGGCTTTTTACGAGTAGACGTAATGTAGTTGCTAATATATACTCGTTATTGTTTTGATAACAAAAGATTGTGATTAAGTCGTATTCTACTTAAAACCAATGATTAATTTGCAATTTTTCGTTAATATTTCATTGGTAAGGACTTTTGCATAATTTCCTGCTTGATAAATACAATTTTTGAAGACTTTAACTTTGCTCGAAAAAAGAGTGAATTAAAATAAGTCTTTGAATGACATCTTTCTCTTTGTAGTTTGTTTTCTTTTCTGCTCCTAAAATCAACAACTTGATCACCTAACTTTTTTACCTCCATGGATTTAACTTTTTCCGTAATAAACATATTTTATTTGGCACATTGTCATATGAAATGTGTTTGTTGGTGAGAAATGATATTGTTGTCGGTGCAGTAGAAAATAGAAACGAATGTCGCAACAAGAAAACTCCCTCGGGTTGTCAGCCTCCGTTTTCCTCAATCTTGTTTAACGTTGCAAACATTTTTTCATGTTTTTTTCAGAACCACCTCATTCTTTTTCATTGTGGTTTGGAGTTGGCTGCGCACCTATCATTCCTTGCCATTTGATTTCCCACAACAGAAAGGAATGTCGTGACAAAATTTTACAATTCTCTCTCTGTGGGGGCCACAAATTTATAATTTGTTAGGTTTCTTTCTATTGCATAATCGTCCGCATTGAAACTTGCAAAATAAGAATCAGTTGTTGCCTTTTGATTTGTTTCTAAACCGCTCTCAGGTTTTCAAAAGTTATTTTGCTTAAGTGCAATATGTGATGAGTAATATATGACCGTTGCTCATCATTGCGTTAAAACAATGCATATTATTTTCTGTTTAATTTGAGGTACCTTGCAGGGTTTGGGTTTGGAAAAATTTGAGAATGAATGGCTGCATTGGATGACTTCAGCCTTTTCTAGGAAAAGATTAATTTTTAAATAGATTGGGAATTTTACTGGCACTCTCTTTTGTAAACTTGAATTGAGAGTCCAGATTTGGATTAATAAAAGCTGGGTCAGCTCTTATGCATGGAATTGTTATGCAAAGGGCTGCATATAAAAAGGTGCATGGCTGAGTTGTTTAATCAGTCGGCATTCGGGGTTTAATCTTGTAACTTCCTTCTAAATTGCTCTGAAACTTTTAATAAAGATCTACGTTTTTATTAGATTGTTCTTGGGGTATTGAGATAATTATTTTATCATCACACAATATATTTAAAAAAATGAGTACTCTTAAAGTTAGATTGGGATTTTGTAATATTTTAATAGGTGTTTTCCTTTTAAAGATTTATTCACTCTTTTGAGCATCTTCATCCTCTCTTAGAAAAAGGAAAGCAGCAAAGCTTGAAATATTTTTATACAGACATTTCCTCTATAAACTAAACTATTATGTTGCCTTCCACTATTTACAAGAGCTTGGAATAGATTGTAATACTGGCAGTGGAAATTTTGCCTGCGAAAAAGTTTTCTCCTGACTTGTGCACTTGTTTGTTTTCCCCTTACTCCGGCATAATTTGCCTGCATATCTACACAAGACACATGCACGCGGGTGGGGCAATAACTCTTTTCTTCTTCGCTATACTTCCGGTTTTAGAACTTTCACTGGGAAATCGTATTTTATTTCTATCTAAATGTGTGCAACCTTGAAGGTAAAAATATCAAATTTGCTATTCATATTTCAGCCTGAAGGTAAAGGAAAATTAGAGAACTGCGTGTTTTTATTCAAACTAGAGCTTCATGTAGGAGCCATGTCTTCCTCTTCAACCTAATTATTATTACCCTAAAAGAAAACAATGTGAGGTAAGATAGTGGCGACTTTGGCAAATGAATAGAAAACTTTTTCAGGTTTCCAGACAAAGGTAACTAAATTTTTACTCAAGTTTTAAGAGACAAAGTGATGGTCGTGTAGTCTGGCAGGAGGCTTTTCAACCCAAAACATTTTCGCAGTCTTGTTTTTTTTGAAGTTGACAAAAAAGTAAAGAAAGATTAAATTAAGAAAAGTTTTTTGGATGAAAGATGACGGATTTGTAAAAAATCACAAAATGGAAGAGAATCAAATTAACTTTTATCCTTTCAGAACTAAAAGGAAAAGACTTTGTTTTTTTTGGAAAGTGATTTGCTTGTTTTCAGGTGGATGGTTTAGGAAATGTGTGGATGAAAAATTGTTTCAAAAAGGAGAAAATGGAGATTGTTTTAAAAATGGGTGGGTTGTGGATTACAACGATTCCTTTAATTTTTTAAAAATTAACGTTAAATCACACTAACATAGATTCATAGCCAACAACGTTTACAAAAGTACAAAACAGCCAATTTATTAAATCTTCTGCAATTATCCTTAAAAATTAGCATGAGTTTGCGTAATTTCTTACATTCCCCACATACCAGCATACAACTATGTTCAATTTTAACACAAAATCCTACTTTTAATTCCTTTTCCTGTTGATTTGTAATCATATTAAGAATGATTAAAAACCTTGTTGGCTGTGGATTACAAAGATTCCTTTCAAATTTTAATAATTCCCGTTAAATCATATTATAATAAGATGCATCTGATGAAATGCTCCAACAAACCTGCTAAAAATGTCGATGTTATAAATAATCTGCAATTTTCTATAAAAATTATCATATTGCATTTGAATTCCTTGCACAAAAAATGAAGAAGAAGAAGAAAACTAAAGTGATGATGCAATATCTGTAAGCATTTTTTATAAACTTGTCTGATGACTTTGCCTATATTGAAAAAGGCGGTAGCATATCCACAGAACTTTCTCTTTGCCATCATCAAGAGGAACGGGTGAACGGCAACGTCGTCGTCAGCAGCATTGAGCTACCTTTTACACAATCGTTATTTTTTATTACTCCCGCTACTACTAAAATGTTAGTTAGCTAACGAACAGTCCACATTAGAAGTAGACAAGTATCCTCTCGATTTTATGTGGAAGGAGCTTGGAAAAGAGAGCACCGTTGGAACGGAGTTATATTTTCATTCCTTTTCATTTTCCTCTTCACTGCTATTTTTGCACTGCTCTGGAAACATCTTCCTTGGTAGCAACGGGCAGCAGAGGGGACATGTATTTGAGCACAGTAAATGGGAAAAAATGTAAACAGAAATAGGGCAACATTGCCAATTTAATTTTGCATATTAAGCTAAACCACAAAAAGATTATTTTATTTTACATATTTTGTGTTGAAGATTTTAAGTGCAGTTTTTGAGTTTGGAATGATTTTATTTGTGAAAATTTTCTCAGGAATTCTTCATTTTCCTTGATTTCATGGTTTAACTGAAAGAGAAGAATTTGGAAGGTGTTGATAATTATTGTTTGAAAGCCGGTTAGACGAGCAAAATCATAAAACAAGAACAAGTTCCAATGATTTCTATGAGGGAAGAATAAATCGATTTTAATCAAATATTAAATTATTTTTCACATACAAATATGATGACTGCTGAACACACTATAAATTTGTGATATTAAAATTAAGTCTCTGTCCAACCTTTCATAATTCATTATAACAAATTAGCATTAATTAAGTGGAACTAATTTATTGTATTATGTACTTAAGTTTAGATGACCAATAAAACTGTTTTTTATTTATTGCCGCTTGCAGAAATGATTAATTTCAAAGAAATTAACTATTTGGTTACAATAATTTTTGCAAAATTTTTGTACAAAAATTATCCAATGAGATATTTACCCGAGCGTTTCTTTTTAAAACGCTGCTTAAAGGTTTTTGTCAGGATGATGCATGCATATTAATTAGGTCAATCATCATCTGAGGAGTGTTTGTTGTGCCAATTACTAAAAAGTGCCCACAAAGTGCGGGATAAACAGTCATAATAAAACCAAAACCAGTCATAATTTGTAAAGAACACTCAATGTATTTGCTAATAATAAAGTACTTTTTGAGCGTCTTCAACTTTTACTTTGTTCCTCCCCGAATATAAGATGGAGAAGGAACAGATTCGCGAAGATTTTCCCTGCCATGGTCATACAATCCTGCTGGTCCTCCTTGCGTATCCAACTTTAAACAGCCAACTGAATCTTCTTATGAATAGAAATTGTAAAACTTTTGTATCAAATTCGTATTGCCAGCTTTTATTTTAAATAATTTTACCCAATAACATAATTACTTTTTATTGTAATTACATTTTTAAAGACGAACCAATATAATTGAAACAATAATCTTTGTATATATTTGATTAAAATCAGAAATCCACTATCCACATGATTTAAGTCGAACGCATTTCCAAAATCAAAAAATATTTCATTTCATTTTTTTTAAATTTTAAACCGTCCAAAAGAAAATGGCTCA
>JAANSO010003959.1:0-10666 GCA_036507315.1 Lepidocyrtus fimetarius | reverse complement strand
AAGCTTTTCCTGATTTAATTGTAGTTTATTCATAGCGTCATAGATCTATTCATTCCTAGCTTATAATATGAAATGCCACTTTAGCTTTTAACTTTGTTTATCTACACATTGTAAATCAATAGGATCATATACGTACACTGCTAATAATGACTAAATTTCTACGTGATATGGAATCTTGCAATTATTTTTTTGAAAGCTGTACTACATTAGTTGATACTTTAAAAGTGGCAACTTTCAGGTCAGCCAAGCCCACCCCCACCCATTTCCGCTTGCAGATAAAAATTGTCTACATTGCATTGATTACTCAATACCAACCCCAAATCACTTTTGTACTCTCCAATGTTTGTTTATGATTCATCATCATCATGATTCATGGGATTTCATGGGAAGCTTTTAAAAATATGTAAACTGCTCTCACTCCCTTTTTGTCAGAAAATCTATGAAATATGTGGAAGAGAAAAAGTATGTAAATAGCTTTAGGCCATTTTTCCTAAACTAAAAATACCAATTCATAATAATAACATTTTGTAGCCTCCATCCAGCACATCATCATCAGCTTAAAATATTCTTCAATGCTTTAACCATGATTGGGATTAAAATTGCGTTTTTTAGCAGGGCAAAAAATTTATCAATGAAACTCATGCAATGACGAAGTTTTTAGAAAACGGCATACAATAGGGAGGCTTCACACGACACGAAAACCGCGTTTTTGTCAATCATTGACCCGTCACTAAAAAGTATTGTTCATTTTTGTAAAGATTTGAATGAATTCATTCATGGAAAGCCATAACTTTAAAGTGTATATTTGCGAGGATTAAAAAGTGTCAGTTTTTCTTTTTACTGCAGAATCAAGCCATTGCGAATAATCAATTTTATAACTATTTTAATTACTAATTACAGTTAAATGACTTTAATATCAAAATTATACAGTTTTAGTTTATAACGGAAAACTTTTAGTGTCAGTTTCTGTAAGGAATACCAGCTTTGTGGATAAGAAGGTAATTAACAATGATTTTTATCGTATATTTTAAACTCAAATAAACCCCAAACCAATTTTAAAACAGACTCGTAAAATAAAAAAGCAATAATTGATCGACATTAACGAGCCAATATTATTACCGCTGCATTCTGTTCTCTGCCTAAGAATATCCCTTTTATTGTACGCCATAGGCAGTGAACAATGAAAAACTTATTTCAAAGTTATGATGATTCATAGTTAGAGGCATTTCTTTCAGTTTTATAGAGAAAGGAACTCTGGTCCATCTTTTTACTAATCCATAATTTACTGTTGCAGAGATAATTTTTAAGCGCGTACTTTTTCTTGTTCTGCTAACCTGGTTTCTTAGCTTGTCAGTCTCGCTCATTTCATTAAGTTTTTATAGCTGTGTCTGTGTGCCACAGTTATTCTTGCATAATTCTCTTTAGTCCTTTCCTAATGATTAAGCCTTATACAATCTAATCTTTTTACATAACTATTCCAAATTTCGATTGCTGACCATTGTACGCTATTTTGTAAAACAGTTGATGGTCTAGTTTGAAAGCCTTAATTCGTTTTAAACAAGCAGACTCGTTCAAAAACTTATCGAACTGCAAAACTGTATCATTAGATTTTTCAACTTTTTATACTTTTGTTATCATCCTCCTTGCTGCAGTGGTGCATGTCCGTTGGGCATCATTAACACATGGTCATAGCCACAAAAAGAGATAAAAATGAAAAAATTTTTTGGAACGGGCCAAAAAGATAAAGAGGATTATTTCAAGTGCACTGCTCACTTCTTCAGCAGAAGAAAGGCAGATGCAAGTTTTACGCAACGCCATATGCCAAATGAGTGTTTAGTAATTTATTCCGGATGGTGCTGCTGTTGATGATGACGATGATGATAAGAACGGTGGAGGTGGCAATGGCATTGCATTCTCAAACTACACGTATATTGACATAACTATTTCTTTCATGCCTTTTAAACTTTAAATATCTACACGGAACGAATTATTTTCATCTTTTTGGGGATGATAATTTTATGAAAGGCATAGAAAGAAAACTTCGTTGATTGATTATTTCAAGTGCACTGCTCACTTCTTCCGCAGAAGAAAGGCAGATGCAAGTTTTACGCAACGCCATATGCCAAATGAGTGTTTAGTAATTTATTCCGGATGGTGCTGCTGTTGATGATGATGACGATGATGATAAGAACGGTGGAGGTGGCAATGGCATTGCATTCTCAAAGTACGTATATTGACATAACTATTCCTTTCATGCCTTTTAAACTTTAAATATCTACACGGAACGAATTATTTTCATCTTTTTGGGGATGATAATTGCATGAAAGGCATAGGAAGAAAATTTCGTTGATTTTCTTATGCCATATGTGATTACATTTTAAAGGACTTTGAGGAGGGAAGAAATGTGACAAAAACAGACGTGAAAATCTGTGTGACAATTCCATGTTCCCTGTTGATTTCTTTATGGACTCTTGTCACAAACAAAAATTGGTTTTAAACATGAAAAACATAATTTTCCAGCTTTCATTGGATGAAAATATGCTGCGTTGTTTATGCTTTTCTAGAATTCCTATTGTAATCAATATTTACGCAAGTTGTAAATTCATTCATTTGAACATTATGAAAATTGCCCTCATTACCAAGTTAAAGTTTATGATTTTCTACAGTTATGAATTTAAAGTATTTTGTGTAATGAGCTCTCTCTGAAAAAGAGAACATATGCTCCACCCGTCTGTATAACAGTCTGAGCATGTTTCTTCTTTGGTCTGGCATTTAAAGTTCCAGGTTTGAAATGACAGTAATTTTTATTTCAAAGAAAACATGTGTAAGCTCTGGATTTCGGAATATTTTTCTTCAAAACTCTTTAAATGTTCTGTTTTCTTCCTATTTTGTTCTCCCCTTTTACGAAAAAAGTAGATAAAATGAAAAAAGACAATAAACTCGAAATATCAATCAACAGCATAACATCCTGCTTTATAAAAATTCACTTTCTTCTACACACCAATTGAAGCAGCTTTTGTTCATATAGGTTTATACAATGAAAAATACGGAACTAGATCAATTGGATAAAGTTTTTAAACCTGATCAAGATCAAGTAGGTTTAAAAAGCCGCTTTTTCTTCAGTTGTTTGCCTTTTGTTAAGGACATATTTCAATAGAAACATCTCAAAGGAGGTACTTACCCTTTCCCTCTCACTTGTACAAGAGCACACATGTTACAATTTCAGAATTTCTTTTCAGTCTCGAAAGATCATCCCTAAAAATGATTATGATAATGCATACCGCAAAATACAGTTTTCCTTTACGGTTTTTTCATGTAAATATTCACATCCGGACTGTTCACTAGCCAGTCTAGGTCTGCAGTTTATGTAACAGTACAGTATATAAGTTCAAATGATCATGTAAAAATGGGTTCAAGGTTTTGTGTTTTTTAAAAACTGGTCCATTACAATAACACTTTGTTTTGTAAGGTATTCCAGTGTTATTAGTCGTGCTCTTTCCAATCATTAATTTTTATGTTAGCAATCTTGTCTGCGTTTTGCAGACAAAGGGGGAAGCTCCAGCAGAGGAAAGAGAGGAAGTTTATTTAATTGTCTCACTTGTCAATTTCGTTCCGTTCGCTTATTTGACCATAAAAAGTCAGCGGAAGAAGGGGTACACTTCCACTACATGACATGACATACTTCCACCTGGCCATACTGAGTTTTTTGTATGTGCATGAGCTTGAGTTACCTAGAGGAAAGGTGCATGGAAAAATGCACTTCCTCTCCTCTCCCCTAATAAAAATCGGGTATCGTACAGTTTTTAATAATGGTCATTCTCATCATCACAACTTCCGAACGGATGATGGTGACTGACAAAGTGGAAGGTGAGCTTTATGAGTAATATCCGTTTATTTTCCAGAATCATCATTCTCTCTGCACGGTTGTCATCAGGAGATCCTGTTTCCCTCTAAAAAGTAATAGTTTTTGGCCAACTACTGTGCACGAAGCTTTTTTCAGCTCCTGTTCAATGTAAAGTCAAGTTCATTACCTGCTTACCTTTTATAACTTTCCAGTTTTTTATCAATTTGGTCCATATAATTTCATTTGTTTCCTCATTCGACCCTTCCCCTCTTATTTTCACATGAAGAGGGTCGAAATATGTCAGAAACAATAAATAAAAAGCTGTAAGCAAGGACATTAATGGGAGGAGCTTGTGAAATATTAGAAAAACAGAGTTTTTTCCACAAAACTTGCTTCAGTCAAGTCAGCCACGCGAAGTAACTGGAGCGTGTATTTTTAGATTTGTAAGGGAAAAAATTTTAACAGGTAAACCACCGCCGGAGCTTGGTTAGAGGAGCGTAACCGGATAATGATACCTAATACATGTACTCACCTATGATCAACATAAGGAATTTTATTTTAATCTTTTCGTATGAATTTTTAAAATGAATACCCAAATTTTTATTGCCTTTGAATGTATGAATTATTTTAGAACTTTGCCATTCTCGTAAATTACTGAAAAATCCTATTTTTATGAGGTTTTCGATTTACGTAAATTGTAGCTGTTCTTTGTGTTCAACAAAGTTTCATTCAAGAAAACCTCAAAAACCGGGCTAAAATAGCAAAATTATTTGTAAAACATGTGTGGATTCTCTGTAAACAGATATTTTACTAGGAAAAGAAGTGTTTTGAATTTATTTCATTTCATGGGTGGATGGACCTTCTAGAAGATGAATGAAAATTTGTAAAAACATTTTGATTCATTGAATTGAATGAATATATTTCATTGATCTATTTTTATGATAAAAATATAAATGAGAATGAAAAGGGCAAACATTGAAGAAATTGGGGAAATTTTACAAACTCTTTCGTTTTTTGCCGGTATTATTACAGCCAACCCTCACCCCGGGTTTAATTTTGTAGTATTTACCATTTTACCGGCTTCTTGTTGAAAAGTATGAAAAGTATTTCTACCTTTGAAGCATTCACGTAAAAATGTAATGATAATAAAATAATTCTTATTCCGTTGGTTTTCCTTGGCTTTTAAACTGCTGACATATAGCTATTCAGTTGTGTGCTTCCTTCACATATTTTCGTATTAGATTACACCGGCTGGCTAATCTATTACAAGTTTAAAGTACAATCATCAGGATCGTTAGATTGTTAATCCTGATATTTATTCGTGTGCCATGCCAGAAGGTGGAAAGGCAAAGCCATACTCTCTTTTTTAAAAGGCTTCTTTTTCCTGTTCACTTTGTCAGTTGAAAATTCTTGATTAAGAGAGAAGAAAAGTGTTTTAAGCCGTTCTCATGATCATATCCTCTCGGAATAAAGAAAGGGTGTATGGCAATAGAAGACGTAGAAGCGTTGAACTTGATTCCCGGTGGTGTCAGTCTTCATTTAGAATCTTGTCCCGTCTCGGGTTAGATGTGTGATGTAGAGCTTTCTATAGCTCGTGCTTTTGTACTTTACAAGCTTCACTTTAAATCATTCATTTAACAAGTTTTTTGCATGTGTGTGGGTGGACTCTATTGTTTTAAAGAGATACAGCAGATTTTTATTGTTTGAAATACAAAGTTTGTTTAACCTTTCGTGTGAGAAAAAAGATCATCTTACCGTAGCTCAATTACAAAGTAGCTGTCATTCATCCCTTCCTACTTGAATGTCAGGTAAAGGACAAAAATTTATATTTTTTAAAATAAAGTGTAGTGTACCGGTAGGTCAATGGTCATTCATAGAAATAAAATTGGCATATTACGCTATTATTCAAAACTTTTTTCAAAATTTGTCGGTAAATATTTTGAAAAATTCTAAAAACTGTTAATTACCTTTAGTTAAAGGGAAAAAACTGGAATTTCTACATTTTTTAAACAACGGCTAAACTCGAACTAATTTTTTCCCTAATGGTGATGATGATGGTAATCAGGGGCTTGTTTAACTTTATAAGGTATGGCAGAGAACACGCGACCAGGAACAAGTTTAAAAGGCGAGTATTGATTAAGCTTATCATCCTGAGTGCGTTTACTATCCGCTATCTTCCTAATGTCACTTTCCGTTTTACTGTAAGCACTATTACGGTCACTTGATTCCGTTGCTGCATTTTTTTAAATTTCTAGAAGGAAGTAAATTATCAATCAAGACGAGAAACAGAACTTTTCCATTTCTTTAAGGGATTTATTCATAATCTGAGCAAAATCTAAATTATGTAGTTACCGTACGGAACGATGGTTTCTTTGGGTGTACACTTCACTTTTGGCATTAATTGGGAAGATAGATTTAAGCAGACGTTAGACCTTATCTTGAAAAAGTCAACGAAAAGGCTTTTGACTTGGCTTTTTAATTCATTCTTATTATTTATGCAAGTTTTTTTTGTTTTTTCTGCATTGCTGTCTTCGTCTTGATGTGTGCGTGGGTGTATCAAAGAGATTCAAACAATCAGTAGAATTTGAATTCAAACTTGAGTTTACAATTTAGATTTTTTTGCAAATCAGCTTCTTCCTTAATAATATGTTGAATAAAAAGAAGTGAAAACTAGTCCAGGGAAATTCCCGCGGTCTGCCTTGTACAATTACATAAATTAAATTTAAATATGATGTGCATGGGATAATAATATAACGAGGTCTTTAAATATTGTGACCTGTGATGATTGTTGTAAAATGAATGAATTGAATATCATTATGAGAAAACGAAGAAAACTTCGGTTTTAAAATGGTTTAAAACTAAGTGGGATGTGAAGCGTATTTTGCAAGAAAAAGTGCTCTGCTGACTTTCCTTATCAATAATCAGTTTTTTCTAACGTTTTAAACCGATTTGAACACATTTTAAGAAAAATAAAACAGATTTGCAAATATATGAAAAAAATTTTGCAAAAATATTTTATTTATAATTTTTTACGATAAGAAAAGGTACTAATTCAGCGAAGTTTTTCTTATCTGGATTACTCATTCATGTTTTTGTTTTATTGCGTTTTCTGGCCAAACTGGAATGGATTACGCTCGCAATTAATCTTTATCTCTGCTTCATTTATAACTCCATGCTTTCCACTTTTTCATATTTCTGTTTTTACTGTGGATTATTATTATCAGGTTTGCAATCATTGCAAAACATTGCCTCTGCCTGGGGGCACATAATACCTGGCTGGACAATAGTATTGTAATTTTTTATAGTAATTTCATTATAATTCATGCATTGACTGAATCAATACTGAATCATCATGATGTTTCACTGAATTTTGCGAATGAGCTTTGCTATTATTATAGCTCAATGTTACTATCATTCTGCTCATCTTCCGATTAGACTGATTAATATCCATTTTTGCCATTTTTACATAATACGGGTAAGATTCGAGTAGTATTATAGCGTCATTTTATGCGAAAATGGAAAGGAAACCGGATGTATTACGTCTGTGATACTTAAATGTGATAAAATAAAGTTTTAAAAAGCGTCCAAATAAAATGTATGCTAAAAAGTTATTGTGATTTTGAACAACCATACCATTACCCTCATCTTTAGATCTGCTTTAATACAAAAAAGCTTTTATATATTATGTAATATCTACGTACAAGCATGCATTAACAAATCATTTTAATATTTTCTTTCTACCTTTGCAGATTTCACAAGGAAAGAAGAAGTTGAAGAAAAAGCAGAAAATGAAAATAATTACGGAGAGCAAGGCACACTTTTCCTTTTTGTCTTTGTCTGACATAAACCAAAAGGCTAAGAAAAAGTGACTGGTTCGCGTGGCACGTCCTTCTACTTCCTCCCTTGTTTAAGAAGTTACGTGTTTTACATAAAAATATTAAACAATCGATTTGAAAAAGTGTACTTCGTCAACGTTTGAAAACCGCAGATAGAAGCAGCGTCTAATCAACCCTTTTAAACCAGAATATTCAAAGAGGGAGAAACCGAACTGAGGAAAACCATAGCGGATGGATACGAAAACCTTTTCTATGCAGAGTTATTATTGTGGAGAACTTGCTCGTAGTCTGGCTTCCTGTACAATAATACCTTAGGTATATTATTACGTAAGAGCGAGTAACGAGGATTGATTAGTTTGTGCGTTGTTTCCTTGCTGTGAAGTACAAAAGTCAATTTCACTTTTGCGGACATTTCTGTTCTCTCCACTGTGACTAAAATAGTGAGCAAAGAAGGAGACAAGAAGACGAAGAAAATTACCGCCTTGCTTGCTTTTTGTGGTTTTATATAAAAATTAAAGCTTGTTGACTGAACAATAGAATACGATTTCGAGATCATTATTTAAAGATGATCCCAGTCATTATCCTGCTTGCTCACCAAATCAGACTCCTGTGAGGAGTGAGCAAGCGCTCAAGATTTACAAGAGGCAGGTGACAAATGACATTTTTAGTGTAAAGTCAATTATCTCGTGCCTAAAATTTCCAATTCGTTACGAATGCGGAGCAGGAAAATAGAAGTCTTATGTAATGATGAAGAAGCAAAGTTGTGGTTGAATCTTATTCGTGCATCAGACATTAAAACACAGATTACAAAAGTTTTAAAATATTTAATCTTCACGTTTCAGTGACTTTAAAACGATATCTCTCTGGAAAATATTTTCCTTCAAAAATACTTCACAAGATTTATTCTTCTTGATAAAAATTTAAATAGGATTCAACATGCGATAATAGTTCATGACTCATCAAGGAAAGGAAATATTAAAACAGTTTTGTGTTTACGTGAATGAAAAGAGAGTGTTGTTTAATGAGCTCTCAGAAATGTTCTCAGAGTGCCCCAATGCTGGATTAGCATTCATAAACGCAGATATTAATCCTTATATCTACAGAATTAGTGAAACAATCCAGAGTCCAACCACAGAAACAACAATTTTCACCCTTCTTATCTCTGTTCTCTATTGCAAACGCAACAAGTTTGGGGTAAAGGCGTACCCTTCATAATCGTTATCCCACAGAAACAGCTACTGGAGCAGTCAACCCTGTATCCCTTCGTATTCATCAACTTATTCATCACGATTTTCCCACAGAATAGAAGCTTTTCAGAAATAAAGCAGAATGTGTATGTCACTGATTCTCGACTACTGGGAGACAATATCTCTTACAGCAGGATGCAACCTCTACTCAAAAAATTTCCGTTTTTGTGTGCTCACAGTAAAATCAGCAGATCAAGGGTCAAGGAAATCCCCTTCGTCACCACTCAGTCCTTCCAATTCATACAAAAGTGCTCAGATATTTCGTAGAAATTCGTCATCAGCTTTGTCATCGTTTCTCAACTCAACTGCTTTTGTGTTTACTGGAAGTGATAGAAATGTGTCCTCAACGGATTTAATTTTAGGAGGTGGCAATCAAAAAGTTTATTATAATAGTGGGATAATCACCGCAAATGGTCCAGTTGGAGGAGGAAGTAGGATAATAACGAGTTCGAATAACAATAACAACATGTATTTCCGCGAGAGAGATCGTCCCGTTGTGGACGCAGAAACTTTTTTATCCACGGCTTTACCCAAAATCTTAATCGCTTCTCTTATCGTATTCCTTAATCTCCTTGCCATCATCACTATGATAAGAAGTAATCGCTGGGTTTCTTCAGTTGGGGCGAGGAAAGGATTCTATATATTACCCCAGTCAACTCAAGGGCTTCTTCACAGTTTGTTCCTGGCTTACTTGCTGCTTGGACTTCTTACCCTCTACTCCCAAGTCTCTCTTTCGTTTTTTATTTTGGGGGAATTTAGAATTTTTGAAGATCAGGGGAGAGAATGTTTGACTGTGAACAGTATGCTGATTGCGTTGAGTGTAGCGATTTCACTGCATTTGGTTTCTTTGGCGGTGGATAGGACGCTGGCGTCTTATCTTACTTATGCAAAGTATTCCAGTATGGCAAGAGGTAAAGAAAATTGCATAATTACACACTGTTTTTATAATTTGATTTGCGAATAGGTTTGCTAATTGTTTAAATTAATATTTACAGGGACAGTTCCCCTCTGGCTCCTTGCAATTTGGCTACCGTCTTCAATCCTCGGAGCGTTACCTTTGGCGTGGATGGAAGACCAACTTTAGTTTTTGCATTTTCCTCCATCAATTCAACGACGACTATCTCCGATTCGTTAGTGGATTCTACTTTTGCAACTTGGCCCTTATCCCAGCCCTTTACATCTTTTTCGTAACTGTTCTCAAGCCTGCAGTCCAGGATCCGAAAATTCTCTACAGATGGCATCGGAAACTTCAAGCTCATCACCGTCTCACATTCGCCATGATCCTTGCAGTAAACAGCATTTGTTGGACTCCATTTCATCTCTATTTGCTCACGGCCTGCCTTACCTGCTCGTTTTCAACTTGGGCTAATGGCTTCGTCCTGGAATATCTTTACATGATTGCCCTCGCCCCAAGTCTCATAATTCCCCTAATGTTCTCAATTAGATCCAGCGTGGTGGACAAATGCGCTTCAAAAATTGCACGATGCGTCACCTTCAGAGATGAAAGAAAATATAATCACAATCCTCTCAGTGCTTATCATTATTCCTCTTCAGCATCTGGTACCAGCGGAGGAAGTGGAAGCAGGAACAAGTCCCCTTTATTTTACATTGATGAATTCAGCAGAAAAACAACTACAAGACCTTCAAATGCTTATCTTGACACTGGAGTCCCAATCAGAAGTCAGCAACCCTCCAACAGGCTTAATTTCTTCGTTCCAAAGTATCTCCCTTCCGAACAT
>JAANSO010003957.1:0-10668 GCA_036507315.1 Lepidocyrtus fimetarius | reverse complement strand
CATAGTCAAATTTCAAATTTCTTTTCTAAGTTAACTTTCCAAAATATTTTTATTCTTGGCTCATAGCAATAAAAGTGTCAGCTTTTATTACAATATTGGAATGAGTATAATATAGTATTTTTATATAACGAAAAATCCAAAATAGGAAATTCATTATTTTTTCTATAACCGGATATCTACTCATATTTAAAAATTGCAATGAACTGAAAAATACAAACGGACGGTATTGTATTCATAAGTCATCTATCTGTCCTATCAATATATTCATACATGAAGCAAACGTTTTGGCTTTTGAACTATAGTAGTAGAACTTCTGAAAATCTGTACTGTACTCATACAATCTGCAAGATTAAGATTACTTATTATGGAAAATTGTACATATGAAAAAATATATTCTTTCAAAATTGATTCCATATGCCCTTGAGAAAGATCGTTTGCCTGGTGAAAGTAAAGTGAAAGTAGTACAAGATCATAAGTTATGTTTAACAATAATGCGAAGTCATATCCGTATTCATCCGCTTGTCTTGTAATAAACATATTGCTTAGTAAGCATAGGAGGATGCATTAGAGTTTTCAATTTTGTACTTCGTGCTGAACCTAATGGTCGAAGTATTCGTTGAAAATTCTTATCGATCTATAAAGAGATAAAAGAAACCCAACAGAATGTTTAAAAAGGCTACCAACTGGCCTGCAAGTAGTTAAAGATCAAAGATGAAGATGAGTCCATCTATCATAACCTATATTTTAAGCTTTTTTTCAACAAAACATCAATTTCATATACTTGGCCTACCCATCTTCTATCAATTACCTCACAAACAGCCATGAGAATTGCGCGAAACATGAAACGTTGAAGAAAAGAAATGCTAATTGCTAAAAATTTTACTTGGTTGTTTCAACTTTGTGCATGCATTTAATTCAATCAAAGTCTATTTTAGGGCATGTAAAATGCTTGTAAAAGTCAACTAGATTTTCCATCTCTCTCTAATATTTTAATTTTGTCCAAATCTAGCATTGCATCTTGTATGCATGTATATGTAGTAGATAATACGCAGTCCATATGGTAGAGGAGTCAAAGACAAAAGTATTTGCGAAAAAGAAATAGAAACGACGTTTTTTACCAATTTCAGCAAAAATCTATTACTATTTCAATAACAGCAATAATACAGAATATAACAACCAATTTTTTCCTGTTTCCGATCATTTCTTATATTTAGTGAAAGCTGGCAATCCCTTGTTACATGTTTTTTTGCTGTTATAGTTTGATATGGTATTAAAGGATATTGCTTCTATTCACATGACAGAGAAGGAAGAAATAGAAAAAGTCAGCAGTCATTCAAAATGCATTACCAAGTAGTAAATCTGAATGTTTTCATGCTTCCATATTTTTAGTGTCTACGTGTATTTCCGTTATGTTCGTTTTTATAGAGATGAGAAAAAAGTTGGAATAAAAGAACGGAACGTGTAACAAAGTTTCATAAAATATATAACTTTTCATCATTACAGGAATAATGGACTCTGATATAAAAATAGCCAAACAATTGCAGAGTATATCACAAATGTACCTGCGCATATGTAAAAACTATGAAGTGTATATTCCTGCTTACCTTCTTCATCGACAAAGAAAAAAAGTCAAGGGAAGAAAGCACTTTTGATTTTGTAAGAACCACTCTAGTTTATTGTTTTTCTCCACACATTTTGTTACTATTTTGTCTGCATTTGCAAACACCACATTGCAAACTACACATTATTTTGATTTCCATAAAAGCAGTTGGCCAAAGTTTTCATTTGCAATTTAAAATATTCTAAAATTTGTACTCATGCTTCAATAAATGATTTGAACTTTATCAACCTTTTTCTAAAATTTAATTTTTTATTTTTGTAGTTTTCAAAAAGAAAAAAAGATACCGGGAATGTATAAGAAAGCAGCATTTTTTTTGAAATACGTAATTGCATAGACGGTGAAATAAGAAAGATCACACAATAAAGAAGTTGCTTCTGATCAATATTTTTTCGATATTTGCTTCATATTGAAGTTCTTTATCATGATCATAAAATCACTTCAACTTTCAACTCTTAAGAAGATGAGAAACACGATGAAGACGAAGAGCTGAGAGGAACAATAGTAACGATGATAGTCTAATATGATAAATGAAGATAGGGAAACAATTCAACATTTTATTTCAATATTTCGGAATACAACCATCTAACGTAAGATTCTAAATAAGAAAAATAATACATTTCCCTACATTTCTGGCAAAGGGGATGGAAAAAAGGAAGAATAGATAGGTAGCGTTTGAGATGAGTTAGAGATGTAGAATAAGTTAGCTGGAGCGGCAGTGGTATTTCCATTCTTGGAACTCTTTAGTGAATGTGAAAAAATGTTGATGATGTTCTTTTTCTTAACCTATTGCCGTATAGTACCTATCATGAATTATCCAACAGTATAAGCCATTACCTATACCTATAAATTCTTATTTTTGGTACTCTCCAGCTACTATCATCCTATCACAGTCACCACTTTGCCCTTTATAGCTCAAGAGGAAATACATTTAGCTATCAAAAGTGAAAAATGTGGGATTCCAAATAGCAACGGACGTTTTCCGCTCAATCTTATGCAGAAATTGGAAAGTTCCGAGTGCTCGCATTAGAAAAATTGCTCTTTTTTCTATTCCTTCACTAAACACAGATTTTCAGTACACAAAAATGTTTTGGGATGGGAAGGATTTCTCCATTACCAATAGAACCAATGCAGAGATAATATGCATTTGTTTAATATAAGCTTTTATTTACGTAGTGTACATTTCTCTAAACTACTTAGTTGATAGGATTCATGCTTGAGTGCATATTGATATCAAAAGAAGAATATGTCTGCAGGAAAAAAAGGAAAAGTACCGTTTGCCTGACGGCTTGCAAAATCCTTTGCATATAAGTAATAAGCAATGCCAGCATCATCTTATCGTTTTCCATCAAGTTTTTAAAACATCCACCTGCTTGAATTGAAAACATTCAAATCAAGATTTGCTTTTGTAGATCTTCAAGAGGGAAAACGGAAAAGTCGTAATTCAACTTTTTGAATGAATTTGCTTTCGTAGAAATGCTTTTTTGATTAAATTCAGGAAGAAAGGTGCTATACATAAGTAGTTGGTTTACTTCGTTGACAACAATAAAAGGAAATTTAAATTAGCTTCTGCTTTTACCAAATATATTTTGGCAAATAAACAATATTTTCATGTAAGTGGAGTAGTGGCGCAAAAAATTGTCTGGTTTTCTTCGTATCGACGAGACTGATTTTTATGACTTTTTGATCATTTGTTTTAGTTCAGTTCATATGCTATACATTTCTGGAAAATGGTTTGCAATAAAAAAGTTAAAATCTAATGTTTGAAAGAACATCTAGTACACGTTCTTCAAATATTTGAAAAGCGATTTATTTATATCATGTTTCACTAGAATTCGTCAAAGAATCACAAACCTTGTCTTACTTTAATGTATGCTTTTTTAAAAAGTTAATGGGTCAAGGTAATATTTATTTTTGTTTTATCAAAAGGTCTACAAAATTGTACCTTTTGGAGATAATGAATTTGCAAATCGCTTTTCCAAAAAGAAATATTTATGTACGAATGGCGTTTTGTCTAGAAATATTTGCACATGCACCCACACAATTCAACTTGGGAAAGGTGGTGCATGTCCAAACAATGTAGATAATAATGAAAGAACTTTTGCATTTGTTTTTTTGGCCACATTATCTTACACTGTCCTTGAGAACTTTTGGGATTACGGCCATACAAAATAAGCATAAACATTGAATAAGCAATTGTAACCTTTTTCCTCCAATTCCACTTTCCCATTGAGGAAGTAAAACAATAACACTTTCTACTTTTTCCTATCGAAGTCAGTTGTATGTCAAGTCAACCATTTGAAAGAATGACTCTTTAAATAGTTCTTCCCTAAACTTGTTCTTGATTACTACTTCTCACTCCATAATGGAGACCACCCGCCCACGTCATTGACTTGGAAGAGTGAGCAAAGAGGATTCCCACCGACAAAACAAAACTGAGATTTTAAGGCTAAATTTTCTTTTATTCTTTCTTTTTGGATCATACTGCAGTATTAGAAAAGTAAGAAAATGCAATCTTATAACAAACAACTGCGCTCCTCTATAAAATGCGAAATGGAGTGCTACTGTAGCAAGATAAGAATTGCGAATATGGAAAGAAAAGCTAAAAAAGGAATGATACAACATTGAAGAAAGCGAGAGCAATGAGCGTATATCATTGTGGTAAATGACTGGGAAGGGAATGAGAAACTTTTTAGCACACTCTTAAACACAAAGGGAAAAATTTGAACCCCTGCTGGTGTTTCCATTTGGTGTATATATTTTTATATACTATTACTGTCGAAGTGCTAACGGACTTTTTGAGAGCAACTCATTCTGTTACTTTAATATATACGTAAATGAATGAAACAGATGAATGAACATAACGAGCGTGCAATTTTTTCTGCAAAGGAAAGTAGAAAACGGGAGACAATACAATAAAACGAACAGTTGAAAGAATTACCTAACATTAAAGAAGATAAACACTTACAGCCGGCTGTTTTCTTAAGCTAAATAATACACGATGGCAAGCACCACCACCAGCTAAAGAGTGGGTTTAAAACGGGAATTGATATACATACAAGACATTAATGAAAGTCCATTCCAAAAATGGAATATTGAATGAAAAGCTAAATGTGTNGAGTGGGTTTAAAACGGGAATTGATATACATACAAGACATTAATGAAAGTCCATTCCAAAAATGGAATATTGAATGAAAAGCTAAATGTGTACAGCATGTTACATAACCCAACAGCTTTGTTTCGTACCTTGGCTAAATACCCTTTTCTCTATGCAGGAGAAAGTTGAATTTCTTTGGACTGCTCTACTGTGCCAATTAACATTTTCAATGAAAAAAGTTTTAATCACTATCAAGTTATTGCTTTATCGAATAAATTCTCTAACTATTCTATCATCCATGAAACTTGGCTTCATCAATAAAAAGTAACTTCCACAAATTATTTATGTAGCTTATTCAAGCTAATATATTCTTGGAGTGTAACTTTTGAAAGTACGTGATTGGAATTTTGAATCTTAAATGGTTAACATTTTTCTGATCACTATTAAAAGAAGCCGTGATATATGAATGGGTACGGTGCAATACATGAGAACAAGCAATAACAGAATGCACGTTACGTGTCTTTTCATCACTTAAACACGTCTGCAATTCATTTAATGAAAGCCTTCCAACTTGACCTTTAGATTCACACTTGGGCCAAGAATTTTTTAGAATTGGCTTCAACTGAATTGTGCAAAGGATTTCCACTTTTTTCAGCACTGCATCAAAGGGTTATGCTTTCTAAATGAAAAAAACCTTGGTGTTGTTGAGGAAGTGAAAGTGGAGGACAAACAAAAATTAACACGTGAAATAATGACTATTTTTACAATAAATCAGTGCCACTTCAAAAGAGTCGATTGTAAATGAATTCCTTGTATTGCGATTAAATTCCAGCGACAAAGTGAAGGACAGACCTGTGTGAGTAAGATCAAAGCAATTTTTTGTCTTGTCAGAATTTTACTGCAGATGTGTGACAGTGTGAAAATAGTACTCTGGTAGAAATTTATCGTACTTTTACTCCAGCCTTTTATGATATTTTTTGTTGAATTATTTACAGGAAATCTCATTTTTAAAAGTGTCAGATATTTTCTATTCATAAGACAAATATTAATTGCTTTATATTTTACGTATTATGAGTTAAACAACAGGAACAGAACAGGATTTTACACCAACTACATTTCCCCTCTTTTGACAAAACAGTAATTAACATTGTACGGAATCTAATATTTTTACGGTACCAAATGAGAATGAATCACGCTCACATGTAGATGCTTATTCCATTGTGTATTTAGGCAGTGGGAGCAATAAATTACGAAACAGAAACCTTTTCCGGTTATCCGATTTTCAAAGATGAAATAACGCGAGAATTCTACGTCTCTATATTAAAAAGGGTAACTAAGAATTTTTCAATACCGATTTGGTTGAAAGGATTGCTTTTAATTTGAGCAATAAATACAAAAGCAAAATCTTTTCAAGGCTATATTTTTAGAGGAAATCGATCAATTAGATTTTGCCAAACAATTCGATTTTTTGTCATTTTTTGCAATACATCAATTTCAAGGATTTGCAATAATATTTTTCATATAATCAGGATCAAGTACAATAGGCGAAGAAGGTTTTTTACAATGTAAAACACAAAGAACATCCATTTGCTCCCTGGTGTCGGACCGAAAGAAAGTTTTTCGCTATGATTACGTGCTGAGTGCTAATGTACATTTCTTCTGGACTATTTAATATCAAGGGCAGCCTAACAATTGGAAAGAAAGTGAAGATTTTTGCAACGGCATTTACGGATATTTCTACTGTGTACTTTATTTTCTATCTACAATTGCAATCATAATCTTTCACTTGATAAAATTTGCCGACGTTGTATGCCGTTGTATGCAAAATGTATAAACATTTTAGATATAACTATAAAAAGGGAGGAATTGCAAATTTCATATCAAGTTTATTAAGACAATATATTGATGTTACAACTAAACAAATGAAAAATATATTGTCTTATTCATTTACGATGTTATGTACAATTTGTTTCTTCTCTTTCACCAAAAGGTTATATAAAAGAAAGAAAATGTAGAGACTAATAATGCATTAAGGTCTTATATTTATTACTCACAGAAACTGGAAAAGGAATAATCAAAAGTTCCAACGTGTTTGCATTTATAAAAAACAACAAAGGAAATCTATTTCTTGTCCCAAATTACTATATCTCGAGGAAAATAAAGAATACAAGGAACGAAAGAAGCGACAACCGACTTACGCCATCATCATTTTTCTCCTTCATTGTATTTACGTGTTGCTCTTTTCTCTATTTTCCTCTCTTGTCCTGTCGTCGGCATTAGTTTTGTCATCAGTAACAAAGATAACGAAATATAAGCAAACAGTATGGACTAGTGCTCCTGTCTATAAGCATTCTCTTCTTTAAGTTATACAAATTCTTTTCAATTCATATGAGGATGTGCTTGGTAAAGAAATGATGCAAACTATTCAAGTCGAAGATGTAGCAATCTTGTCCTTTTATGTCCTTACTTTTTGTAGTACAGAGTGTATTGATCAGTGGCCTTATTTCTTGAAGGGGATTAACAATGTAAGCAAAAAATAATAGACTTGCTTCATCCTCTCATCTTCTCATTCTTGTTATCCAAAGCAGCATCTTTCTGGAATCGTCAAACGCTTTTGCGTCTACAAAATAGGGAGAGAAAACCGACAAGCAATGCGGGGAAGATATAATGACGAAGGTTGATGTTCACTGTTCACACATTTGCCTTTTTTGCAAAATTTCCTATTAGTTTCTGTGAGGTTGATTAAAGATCAGCTATTATGTAGCAACCTTCTTTATTTCCCACACATACAAACTCTACGAGACAAGATACACTCACCTCGTTTTTTCTATTATTGCCAAATACGTTGAGGACAAGGGTTTATGGGAAATTTTCTGCAATTTTCTAGAATTTAATGTGAATTGTTTGCGTATTGTATACAGCCTTTGTCTGTGTTATGAATAAAACAAATACAAAGAATCTACAACAATGCTTGAAGGGGAATGGGGAAAGCAACAAGATGTATGTGGATGAGAAGGAAAGGAATGTGGAGTCATTTAAAAACTGTCGCGCTCATGTAACATCAGAATACTGGTAGTGATGCTGCATTCTCAAATAAATATTTTGCATAGTATATACTAACTGAAAAACTACAAGGTATTTACCATATGTAGCGCAACAACAAACTTTCTTTTTGTAATTCTACTGCAATATGAGAATTCTTTATCAATATTAAGCAAGCTTGCGTTATTTCACGTTTCTGATGATCCAAAGTTGTTGTTTTGTTTTTACTTTCCTTTCACTTCAAATAAGTGTAAAGTGAAATAGATTACTGCGAATTTACTCAGCGTACTATTCAGAGAACATCGGTGTTTGTTTTGTTTCTGAGAAAGAATTTGCTTCGTACCTTCTGTACAACCTTCGTATAAGTTTTATGTGGCAATATTGCTAACGGTGATCCATTTGTCTGCTGGTTTGAATGAATGAAAAGAGACCTTATCATCATATTTTGTGGCGTGCATAGTGCTCTACAAATGACTTTCTTTTTAATTTGAAAGTTTGCACGAATGTATTAAACGAGATTTCATTAGTTATTTTAAAGAAGGTCAAAGTTGATAAACCGTTTTTCCTTTTCACACTCGTTTTCGACTAGTTTATCAGTCTTAATCAGTTATTATTAATATGTAAGTTGTGGAACAATATAATTTGTTTTGTAAGCGCCATTCCTTTTTTAACCTTCCATTTTTGCAGTAATAGTAAATGTTTACAGCGACATTAATCTAGAAGGTGATCCATTCATCTACATAATGTTCAGTTGCTCTACTTTTATAGGATTAATGACAAGTTATTTACTTCATTGTCAGGAAATAGCTATTTGTCAACAACTACATTTGTTACAAAAGAAACAACAGACAGAAAACTTTCAACGTGCCATTCCCTAACTTGTATGGCGTTCAGCTGAAACTTATTTTTACTTTTCCGGAGGTCATTATTTAGCCACATGAATATAAGGCAGTTCTTTTTCTGGTTCAAAAGGGTACGAGAACAGCTTTATAAATTATTTTCACCATGTTTCTATTCCAAATTAAAAATTGCTACAGCACTAAATCCGACTGTCAGGTTTTATTTTAGGTTCAAACTAAGCAGCCGATTGATTATCAAATATTCTTTCATTGTTTTCATACTTTTGTTAAATTGAAATAAATTTGATATACAATATTCTTATTTTCCAAAATTTTAAAATAATTTTTGCAATTATCCATTTTAAAAATATTTAGCCTGTACTAACCTGTTACTGCATTTATTCAAAGAAAAAAATAAATTGTACTTTAAAATAGATCTTTTTCAAACTTACTTTGGACCAAGCTTGTGAATCTTACGCTATCATTTAAACAAATCATTTAATCATACTTGAACACAAAAACATTCTTTTATTTTATTTTGTTTGATTGTATTCTTTCTTAGTATAGTTACTTATTTCACACTTTAATGTGAAGAAACGGTTTTCATTTATAAAACCTTTGTTGAATATATCAGAGTTAACAATGATAATGATAGTGGTAATTAATGTAAATGTTTTAAAATAATACACTTTAAATATGCTTTCATACAACTTTTTCACTAGTTTTGAGAAGGAAAGGAATAATTATTATTTTTAAAAATGGTACGCGTTTCATATGAAGCAGTGGTTAGTAAAAATACTGCATAAAAACTATTTCCGCAGATATAGACCAACTATAGCGGAGACAATCTCATGTGTTTTAAAAGATTGGAGTGGTCTTAAGTATTTAAGACTTGTTCCAAAAAATACCAGAAAGTTAAAGAAAAAAATCCAACGAGGAAACCACAAAATTGCTTGGTCAATGCAATCATTATCAAGAGAAAATGGAAATAGCTTCCCCACAAAAAAAGTGATGACTCTGATGATATTTTTCTCCCCTTTTAAAAACACTGCTCAACAACAGTTTCATTTTCATTTGATCTCAACAATTTTACCCAAAAAGTATACGGTTTGGGAAAATATAGGTTTAAAGGAATGTTTAATGTTAGTGCACTTTGTTTAAATCTTTCCCTCTTTAGCCTAACTATAGCTTTCTCCTTAATGGATTTCTAGTTTCAGTGCTTACATTTTAACCGAGAGACTAACATTCAATCGTAGTTTTCTTTTGGATAAAACGAAATTATGACCCCCTCTATTTTAAAAACAATAATAGCTTCTAGTATTCGTAAAAATATTTTTTGTTTCCATTATATCAAATTTAACTCCATTTGCCGTTTTTGTAATGTTTTTTAAATGCAATGAAAGATTGTTTTTGTATAAAAACTCCTTAAAAATAAGTTAAATATTTTATAGCAACTCTGTATTGCGCTGTTGATTAGTCTCTGCCGATTTAATAAATATCCATTTTAGGACAACTAGCATCACTGTATGAAGCATTTGTGGTAAAAAAACTAGCAAAATATACAAGAAACAAACTACTTGTTGTAGATTTATCTTTGTCCAGAGCAGGAAAAGTACATCTAAAATATTTATTGTTCATACGCAATGCGTGTTTCCTCCTTTTCTCTTGTTCAAAATGACTTACCACGAAGCTTTGCTTTTGTTGATGTCGCAGTTGACCAACAGGAAAAATGACAAAAATGACTCACGTGGGAAAACAGGTCATTAGTCCGGATGAGAAAGGAAGGAGAAAATAAAACAAAAAAGAAACCTAAAACTATTCCTTTTTGGCTATATTTCTTTCTAGAATCAAATCTTTCGTTGGTTTCATATAAATAATAGAAATTTTATTTTCTCATCAGAGATAATCCAAATATAAGGTACATAAGTAAAAAGGAGCAGTGGTGCTGGTGGTAGTGGATCATCTGGTGCGAGACATAAAACACTGCTGAACTAAATCAAAGGAACAAAATCTTTATTCAGCTTACCATGAATTTTGGCCGAGTCCCAATGTTGTTGAGATCTTGCAGAGGT
>JAANSO010003956.1:0-10668 GCA_036507315.1 Lepidocyrtus fimetarius | reverse complement strand
TGATTTATGCAAATTATCCCCTTTACAAGTGCTTTAAAAATTCAGTAAATTATGCAAATGAAAATTTGCATAAACAGATTTTAAACATGTTTAAACATGTTTATTTTAAACAAAAACAAATTTGTTAAACAATTGCATTTGTTTTTGTTTAACCGTGTTTAAACATGTGTTTGTTTAAACATTGCCAGCACTAGCCATGTCTTTGGAGTAGTTTCCGTATTCAAATCAGTTCGTTCTTCTTCGTTCCAATTCCTCCAATGTTTTGAAACTTGAGGAAAATACGGTGAAAAGTTCAGTTTGGGAGCTCACTTGTTGCAGAGTAAGTTGAAGATTCAGACCCAAATCCTTTTTATTCACTTCGTATGCAAAATAGTTTTAAACTGCAGAAAATAGAAAACTGGAGAAACAACGAAAAAGTGAAAGTTACGAGTGAATTTTTATTTACTGGCGAGGACAAAATATGGCATAGCATAATTTTTAAATATAATACAAAAGAAATGGTTTTTGACCTTTGTTACAATTACGCAAGATTTATTAGATTCTCTTAAAGCAAATGTACAGTTAAAATCAGTAATTCCTTTCCACCTTAAATTTTCCCGCCATAAAATAACATTGGCATATTTAAACTTTCGATTAGAAAATATGTTCTAGAAAAAGTTAATGATAAGGAAGAAATCTTAATTAAATATAATTAATTTAATTAAAATGAAAGTTATGGTCTACAAAGTTTTTAATAAAATGTCATAGTTTTTCGTAAAGGAAACAGATGCACCAATAATAAACTTTAATGCTTTTAAAAGTCTTTTACAAGTTAGTTAGAAAGTAAAAAAGGGGAAAATAAAAATCTCAAAATTAATTTAACAAATTCCTAACAAAAACCCACGTTGGTTTAGGACACCTTTAAGTGAATACTGTAGCTGACAAAGCGCTAGGAAACATTTGTGGAGAGAATATGACTGGATCATAATTTAGGTGAGTTTCTAATTTTCAATTTGATTTATTGTAACCTGTCGGCATTTGAAGTTTTAAATACAAAATTTTTAAAGCATTGTTAAGAAATTTCAATTATTATTACCCTGTGAAAAAATATTCAATAGTAATCGACTTTTTTATGAATTATTTTTATGTGCTAAAAATGCCTAGTCGTTTTGTGAATTGTAATTAATTTACGAATCATTGGCCAAATTGCCTATTAACTGCATAATTATATTAGGGTCAGACTGCTCACTAAACCTTTGTAAGGTAATTAGTCTATATTCAAAAAAATGTTTGGCGACTTCTTATTTCGTGTCTCAATCATTGTGTTAAATAATTTAGTGGATTTGCGTTGTAGAGTTGCTACTGCAAATAAGGTGTATGAATTTCGAACTACCGTTCGATTTGTATGAAAATGTTGGTTTTGTTTTTTAAACGAAGCATTTTAAGGAAGTACAAACCAGTTTTAGTATTTAAACAGAGAGCTATGAATGATTAACAAGTCTGTTTTCCAGAGCTGGATCTCTTACTATTCCAATACAATTTAGCGATAGGAAAATTTAGAGACCTAGAAAGTAAACATTTTGTGGTCTCGTTTTTTCTAAATGAAAATAACGTTTACCTCTTTCATAACTGCTTAAATTAAAGAAAAAATTAAATACCAGCAAAAATTAATTTTATATTAAATTTTAAGCAATGCATATATGCGCATAAAAAGAAAATTTTTCGGGTTTGTATGATTTCTTTTTCTATAAGTCTTGTTCTTCGTCATCATCTTCATCAATATCTGCAGCAGTTTAAGAAATATTTAGAAATGTGGCAATGTGATACCTCTGAAATACTTCTCTGATCATTTGCTAGTGCATGATGATTTCAAAAGAAAGAGCAAGAAATCTTGATCGGTCAAAATAAATTTAGATTTACGATGGAAGCTTAAATTTCCTTACGAATCTTATTTTCATTATTCAAGGCGAATGGGAAAAGAAGAGATGCTTTGCTTCCATTAAGCGCATTAACGTATTCCAAGTTATTTTTTCCATCCTTTAAAAATTGTGTTTTTAACGAAAAATAACGTTTTCTTCTTTCTCCTGCCAATGGAGATAGCAGTAGTAATAAAAACCAGCATAAAATTACGTTGAATTACCACATGAGCATCAGTTTATAGCCAAATCTAAAATTAAAGGGAGAAAAAGAAGATAAAATTCGCTCGGGCTGACCCCTCTTGAACTGAGATGAGGCGTTGGTATGGCCAGTCAGTCGAATTATGCTGCACAGCTTACATTTGGAAGTAAAATGAGTATTCCTTTTTAGAGTATCCAAGAGAGACGTAAGCTTCACATAAAAAATGATGATGCCCACCTCCTGCTTTCCCCTTTCTTTTTTGTTTTGCTTATCATTTGAATAGCTCATGAAAATAATCGTTGCTAAGCCGTTACGGAGGGAAAATAAGATTTTATTTTTCTCATATCTCATCACTGCCACCAACATCAGCCTTAATTTTGTAATTTCTCGTCTTTTTATGTTTTTGAACACTATAACGTTGTAAAGTAAAAGAAAAATAGTATAATAGTATAATGCAATAAGGTTAGGAGTAGGAGTTTTTTTCAGAATACGATTTCTTTTGACTTTAAAGAAACGCCGGCACTCGGCACTCCCGAGTTAAATTAATTTTAAACAAAGTGAACCTTTTTTTGTTGTCCTTTCACTCTCTACTTCCGCCTCTTCCAAGCTGGGGTGATACAATTTCTTTCTTTTATAAAGAAAAATTGTCTGAAAGCTTTCTTTCCCTATTTGTTTCAACCTTTTCTAAACTTTTAAAACTTGAAGCAATCTCATCTCCGCCTGCTATAATCAAACAAACTGAGAAAGTCCTTTGATGTTATTCTAAAAAGTCAGCAGAAAAGGATGTCCAAAGAAAGTAAATTTAGAATTTAAGGTCTTTGAATGCAGACTGACTAAATAGGATTAAACATTGAAACTCGAGAAAAGGAATAAAACTATTATGAATAGTCTATTTTATCATCCCTCTCTTCCCTTCCCTTTGTCCACGTTTAGAAAAATTGAGAATACAGAAATAAATGGAAATAGCGAAGTAGTGCATAACAAGAGATGAAAGTTAATCCTATTGAACAACAAAGAAGGCAAGTGTAAAAGGGGAGTTGGAATAGAGAGAAAGAACGTCAAACGAGGAAGCCACCTATCATGTCTATCAAAAATCGTTAAAAATATCTTCATCGACTCTTTTCCTAATCTTCTTTGAAAGCTGAAATTGCATTTTCAATGTGGTATTGATTTTCATTCAACAATCTCCCGATTTATAGAACGTTTCCTTTTTAATGAGATAGGAATGGTTTAAAACAGGTTAAGAAGAAAACAGATGGAAAATGTGTTTTAGTTCAGTTTTACGACGAAGTTGTTTTAAAAGAAGGAGTTAGGTGCCATATGAATTAGATTATGCACCACATCGTAATTAAGAAGTTGCAATAATGAAATTGTAACCAAGTCCAAAAGGGCATATTAAAGTATGCCAAAACTTTGCGTTGAGAAGGAAAGAGTTGAAGGAATTTTGAATAATACAAGAAAGTAGCTTTTCATTTTTACTGCAGTCCAGGCAATTAACAAAAAATATATTTGGGAAATTCGACTTTCTTTTATGTCTGGTGATGGGGTATCCGATATCATAGGAAACAAACTTTCTCGTATTTTGTTGCACACAGCGCAAAATATATTTTTTCTAGTCAGAGTGAACAAGTGCAAAATGCAGTATGTAGAAAGCAAAGCAGAGAGAACAAATAAAAAACGAAAGGGGGGATATTTTATGTGGCAGAATAAAAAAACATAAAAGGTTCTAATTTTATATTTTTCCGTATATTTAACACTCTCTGATTATTATCTGGAAAGCTTGGAATGTAAAAACTGCGCAGGTGAGTGATTGGACTAAATTTTTACATTTGACTACTAATTTATCGATTTTTATCTTTTTATTCATTTCCGTCCACTGATATGATTTTTGTATTAATTAATGTCAAATTGAAAAAAGTAAAAACTAGCATGTACAGTTTTTATACGCATTTTAATCTAAAACATTTTATTGTTATAGTAATTTTTCATTTTTCACCTTTTGACTACCACCTGAATCTATAGAAATAACTTTACCAAATAAATACATTATTGGCGAATTTGGAACCATCTGCATTCTTTTTCCGGATTAAAAAGAAACATTTTTGCAAATGGCAACTCGGCTAGGCTGTTTTCCTGTCTCTTGTTGGAAACATAACTAATCTCAATTTTCATTCTCTGAATAAGGAAAACTGGAAATGCAAGAACTAAAGAAACTTTTTCATCTTTTTCATCTGTGTTCATGTATTCCCCGTTTCGTTTGTTCCTTTTTTTCATGGTTTGCCTAAGGAAAACAAAAACTAACGAATGGAAAGGTGAATACGTGATGCGCATTTTTTTTTGTATTCTGAGAAGATATTTCTTGAGAAAAAATAAGTCTGGAATATTTTTTGTCTTTTCTGTCATCTCATAATATAGAGAATGATTTTCTCCTTTTTCTTTTACCGAGAGAATAAAAAATGTGTGTTACATAAAACAAGGAAACATTCGTCCCAATTTACTGATTAAGCTCAAAGCTAACCTGAAAGAAGCCAAGCAAAAAGCCGAGCTAAGCCTGAAATATCAAAGGGAAATAGGCTAAAAAAGATGAAAACGAGCGATGCATAATTCAAATTTCTTGTCGACAGAGACTACCGCGCAAGAATAATAAAAAGAAAGTCTTTCTACACCTTAAGTCTATTAAGGAGGCAAGAAAGGTAGAAAAGAATGGAAAAACGGCTTCTTTTAATTGGATTCAGAGAATGAGACTTTGTCCATTTCCTCTTATTGTCGCACATCACTAGATGAAAAAGAACAAACATCGCACAAAGAAGTAAATTAATGAGCTTTTCTCTCAAGAAAGGTGTTTCTGGTTGGATAATTTCTTGAATGGCTGTGACTTGCAAAGGATTATGATGATTATGACGAGGTGGGAGTGAAAGGAGATTTGAATTGATTAGAATCGATAAGAAAGCTAACATAAGTGTTGAATAGAGCTTTGACTTTCAAAGGAAAGGCTTTCCTTTCTGCATTGCAGTTTGTCTTGATAATGACAAGACATTTTTGCGTAAAGCTTTTGAATTGCTTTCTTTGACTATTTAGATTTTTGGTACATTTCACTTTGGGACTGCTCTTTTAGTTTCACAGGTCCCACAAACTCAAATTTTTTTGCACTAATCCTATGTATAAAAAATAAACAGAGAAATTTATATTCGTCAATGACTTTTTGTTAAAAAAAGGAATGAAAGAATGAGCTTTAATTTGATTCATTTTTATTCCCACAGAAATCCTTATGTAAGAGAAGATGAAGTCTTCCAACCCGAAACAAATTCCTTTGCAATCAAAGTCCACTACAAAGAGGTGCCAAATATTTTACTTGTTCTGCTCACTTCAAGAAAGAACAAAAGGTGAATCCAGAAGACAAGTGGAAATGAAAGTCAAATTAAAAAGGGGAAGAAATTAAATTCCAACGTTTCAACATCGCTAATATAAATATTATTTTTACTATTTCCCCCAAATTCAGATACTCTCAGGGTTTGTAAAGCATTTGAATTATATTTTGCTGACCTGGGGAAGTACATATGCCCTTGCTACTTTTTACACAATTTATTTTGTAATTTAACTCTCAAAGCCTCATTCAACTATGTTTACAATTCTTTTAACTCTCACAAACTTTCGAATTCTGTTGGGAATTCTTTTACGAAACAGAAGTCAAATTACGTCATTTAGTTTGTTAAAGGGGTAAAATCGTAAAAATCTTCCGTTAAGACAAGGTTAAAGTTTGAGAAGAAAAAAAGACTTTTTGAAATATTCTTCGTCCTTTCATTCATTTATAACATTATCCATTCGTCCTACAAAAAAAGACTTTGATGAATAAAGCGATACCAATTTAGATTTGAGGAGAAAATAAAATCCATTTTATTCTATTTCACCTTCTGAAACATCGCAAAGAAGAGACAAAATGGAGAAAACTCAGAATATCCTTAGTATTTTTCTGTATTTCCCACAATTTCATAGCCTGAATGAATGAGCTTGTGCCTTTTATTCGATAAAATCTTTCATTTCTTTTGTTATTCTACTTTTTATGGAAAAATGGAAAGTTTTTGCTGAAAATAAAAAAGCTAGGCTAGGATCTTTTAAAATAATTTTCCTTTCAATTTTAGTTAAGGAAATAGCTACTTTTGTTGAATTGAGTAGCATTAGTATAACGAGAGAGTTGGGGATCAAATGGGGAAAAAAGAGAAATGGAGCAGATCAATTCAGAAAAATGATAAAAATATTTTAAAAGTTTTCATTGGAGTAAGCACTTTTACTCAATAAAATTCATTTCAAATAATCCTTCTTGAAGCCATTGTGTTCCTTATTCCAACATTTCAAGAACTCATTGTACGGAAAAAGAAATTTAAGGAAGCTCATTGTGCAGTTGCATATTTTTCGTCGAAATTGCATTTTTTATCCGTTCTCCATTTCGTAATGTGATATTCTGTGGCATTCGATTTGCTGGAATTGAATAATCACCTTTCAGAACGCTTTCTCCATTTCCTTTCATGGAAGAAAGGATATTCCATTTTTATTAAAAATGAGCCAATCATCCAAATAGAGAAGGCTCGTTATCTTCAAAATGCAGTTCCCTTCCGTTTTATTTTCAGAAAAGTATGCCTTCCTCTTTGAGGCACTCGCTTCTTTCTTTCCTCTAGTCTCGTCCTTTCTTATAAAACCAGAACGAAATCTTCTTTTTCCAAATCATAACCAAAATGGATGGATGTGAATGTCTAGAAATTTTCTGTTTTTCTAGAAATTGTAATATAAAATTTTGTATTAAAAAGGCTACTTTTCTCAGCTTTTCTCCCAAAACATATTTCAATAATGCGAAAGAAAAAAGGATTTTAAAGCAATTTTGTTTTTCTTTTTATACAGTTTTTCTTCAATACTGACACACTTAAGCCCTTATTTCCCTTCAAATATCCTTTAAAATGCTTTCATTCCAATTTTCTTTCTTCAAACGCTTTACAAAATATTTTTGTTATTATTACAGGAAGTCTTACCAAGATCAGGAAAAAACAAAAACGATTTGAGTCTTTGTAGAAACCGTATATTCATCGTCATGTCTTCATCTTCCCAGTTAAGTTGGATTTATTGGGACGCGCAAAAGACCAAACCGGAAATAAGATGTTTTTATATTCCTCAAAAAAGGAAAAGCAAAAATCTTTCATCTATCTTTAGACGGACCTTGTCGGTGTTATTTTATTTTCCTGTGCTATGCCTCCAGTTACAACAAAGATACCTGCCACTCGGTTATCACTAAATTAACAATTCCACCAACAGGGTTCAAAATAAAAATAAGCTTTTAAAAGTGTTTCTGTAAAACTATTTGGGTTAATCAAACTTTTTTCTAAAATGCATTTTCTCACACAAAAAAATATTTCTTGACCATTTTAAGTGCGAATTGCAGAGAGCCTAAAGCAATTGATTCTTTCTAAAAAGCTATCTTTGTTAAAAAAGTTCACAATATTCTTTAATATGATTTATTTCCGAAGATTAAAAAGTTTCTTTTCATTCAAAACAAGTTGCAAGAGATGAATTGGCTTTTTAAAATGGAAATGAAAAATAGTAAAAACCTTTTAATTTATTTTTAAAATGTGAGAAGCACTTTAGTTAGAATTTTATTTAGCAAGCAATGTAATATTGAATAGAAAATTGTAAAGAATTAAATTCAATTACAAAATACATTTTATCAAGATTGATTGAAAAAAGCTCGGTCAAAGTAAAACGTGATTTAAAAAGTTAGAGAAATCAGATTTTGGTTCAAAACTTGTTGGGAAGGGTTTTCAATGACAATAAATTATTTTTTATAACTATGAAAGTTTCAATGTAGAGGTTGAGTAACTTTCAATTTATGTAAAACTTCGTATAAAAAACAAGACGTTCATGTACCCATAAAGCTTTTTTAGTTTAGAGCTCCAATCTTATGGCAATATCTTGGCCGAAGCTACTTTGCGTGAATTATGCAAGAATGAAAGATGCTGGATCAAGTTGATTTGGAAAGTCTCCGCACGTTTGTCTTAGAAAAGCCTTTCATGTAATCACCATTCCATTTGCTTTGATTTTTCCCGCAACTTTTGGCATTCAATTTGACATTCAGGGGAGGGTGGTTGTCCTGACAAGGAAAATGTCAACGGAAAATACCGTAGAACAATACATCAAAAAATTTTATGAAATATTTTATGTGGACGAAGTTTTTTGTTGTCGGGGAGAAAGGGCAAGGTTTCCTATTCAATGGCTATTTCATATCAGGTTTAAAATTCAAAATAAAATAGAAAAGAGGAACAAGTGGGGGAAGATGATGGCAGTAATGCATTAAGCCTTGGAATAAGTTAGACTTTGTAAGTAGAAAGTAAAAGTCGTAGAAGCTTGTTCGATTTATGCTCAATTCACGTTCAAACGTTTTTTGATGCTGGGTGAACCGTCGTTTGTACTATGGTATAGACAAGCTTTAACTTGCAAAGAAGCGTTAGAATTGGACCTAAGCTAATTCAAAGTAAGTGGCGTGATATGAATCCTTTATTCGGATTTTATCTGTTTGCTTGACGGATGGTTGAATGCAAAGATATCTTCAAAATAAATTGCGAGCCAATAAATATTTATCAAAAAAGTAAACTTCAGCCTCTTCCTTCTTAAAATATTCTCTTTCTCGATCAAAATTCAAGTGAGTATTCCCATTCCTCCCTTTCTAATACATATTCCTTCTCCGTTCAAAAATGTATTCACGTTCCCTCCTACTAAAATTGGGAAAAATATCCAGAACGAAAAATCTAGAGAAATGAATACGAAATAAAATGCCATGCTTGTTAAATAATACGATTTCCAATTCTCTTTAAGCAAAATGTATTTGAGACTTGTTAAAATAGAACGAGTACGAGAATTATAATTTCTAGTTACTTTTTCGCTTTGAGTTTAATAAAACGCTGTCGGAATTTTTCTTTTTGTCTTTAATTTACAGTCATTCAGATGGGCACTTCGGGATAATGCTGATTGATCAAGAAAATGATTTTGTGATTTTAAAGAAACATTTGTACAATAAATATCATTTGGATATTATGCTAGTTGGGTTTTCAATGGAGATATAAAGATAACTTTATACATACATTGGGTTTTCTAAACACGGGATCGGTTTTTGCCTTTTCTTTCCTGGAACGCATCAGGTGTAAACAAAGGCCATTATCAATATGATTAGGTTAATTTTGGAGTTTGGTCACCCTCTTGTCTATTTAAGGAATTGCTCATACCGTTTTCAAAGTTTTATACTTCTTCAACTGTATTTTTCCAAGTTGGGAAAATTTCTGTTTGGAGTTTCTAGAAAAATGTTGAAATTACAGCGGGGGTAGATCAAACAGAGAAATGATAAATTACCTAATTTTTGGCTCAGGTGGCCAATTCTAAAGCGGCGGCTCATTTTTCAATTCTTTGAAAACACTCGGCTTAATGACCTACAAGCTACATTTGTGACAAATTGAAATTTCACAATTTTAAAGGAAGCGGGGAAAACATACGCGTGCCGGCTTTTCAAATATTTTTCCTCATCTGGAATAAGGCATTTGCATCAATCCGTCTTGTCTCTCTTTTTGTATTCAGCTTTCTCTCTTTCCTCAGCCAATCCCGTTCTATTTCACCCTTTCACCTTCCCACAAACCGATTTTATATTCAAATCAGATGCAGAGTTGCATTTGTAGACTTTTTTACACTTTAAAATCCTTTCTACGCATGTTTCGCTTCCAAACTTTCAACATTGTTAAAACCTGTAAGAAGGAGAGTAGTTCCCCTCCTTTGTCTTGAATTGTTTTATATTCAAAGAAGAGTGTAAAAAGATGATTCGCTATAGTGTAGCGTAGATTGCAAACGTATGAGCAACTCCAGAAAATCTCGTCCGTCACAATCGAATCCATTCATGCATGAATCCGTAACATTAAAAATAGATACCAAAAGGATAAAAAACTGTGTCTTACAGTCTGTAAGACACAGTTCTCTGTAAGTTACAGAGAACTACGAAGAAGGAAAAGATACAGACAGTATAAAGCTATAAACGTTGCTGCTTGGGAACCTTTTATCTTTCCCATCCAACGATAAGGAAACATTAATGTTATCCCCGCAATATCTCTAATAATATCTTACAAGGAATCCTTTCCAGTTGCAGCACGCGTTTCGTAAAACGAAAAGTGCATTCTGGGCAATTCGACCACGCTGAATTTAGTGGTGGTACTAATTTTTTGTCTAACTCGCTTATTACGCAATAATTTGCATATTAACTAATTACCTGTATTAGCTTTATAAGGGCAAAATACATTGAAAATTTTTTTATTTGTTAAATCGATAAAGCTCTTTAAAAGAGTCGTATTTGCAATTTAAATTGTATTAAAATTCGAACAAATAAAGACGGGACAGCGAATTACGTACGTAATATTCATCAAAATTCTTAAAATGGCCATAAAATGCTTACTTTTAACAATTTTGCTATGCTTTGAATTGCAAATATGACTCTTTTGAAGAGCTCTATCGATTTAGCAAATAAAAAAATTTCAATGTATTTTGCCCTTATAA
>JAANSO010003955.1:0-10669 GCA_036507315.1 Lepidocyrtus fimetarius | reverse complement strand
TTTGAGCATGCGCCCATGATTTATATTGTGTGCCAAAAGAAATGCTCCTACTAGGTGCTCCACTGATCCTGTCTCACCAGCATGTGGCCGGAAGTGGATGGGTTTCATCAAAAGGGCTCTCTCCTCTTTCTGGCAACTGAAACAAGTTTATATTACAATCAGGTGATTCCATTTTTAACATTTTGCAATGTAAAACATACGTGACTATCTTGTTTTTATTATTCTCAACACAATACTTCCGGACTCTGTTCAACACACAAAGGTTTCTGTATATGTAGTACAGAAAATAATTATATGAGAGTCTGCTCCCAGCTCCAAAGTGTTCCGGAGTGGCGTGATCAACATCGGTCACCTGAAATTCTTCTACTCCCTCGTCATCGACAAGGTCAATCCCCACAACCTATATTAAAAGTCAGTTAAACTTTATTTTAAAATTAATTTATATGTAATTCTGATTACTTACATGCTCTAAAAATATAGCTACATTTGGGAGATCTTGGGGATTGTAGGAAGCATATAAAGCGATGGTGAAAATGTTTCGAAGAAAATCTTGAAATGTGTTTACATGGCGAGATTGCATTTTGTAGCTGAAAAGATAATTTGCGTATTTTTTACACAAAAGATTTAAATCACTCTTTGGGAAATGATTAAATGAAAAATTAAACTGACAAAGATGTTGGGATCTGTATAAGATAGCGGATGTGACGATGGATTATGTTATTCAAAACGGCCCAATTCGCAAGGGTTTTTAGCTCCTCGGGGTGGGAGCCCATGAGGGTGAGACGCACCTCGAGAATTTCCTTTCGAGTTTCGGCTAAGTCGCCTGCTTCCTATAAAATAAAATCCAATGAGACATGCTAATATTTAAACTACTGGTAAAGTGTTTTTTAAAGCTTGATTCTTTTTTTTCATTCAATTACCATTAAAATGCTGGCAAAGTGCCTCCCTTCATTTAGGTTATCAATTTTAAGGAAGTGCAACTTCAGTTCGATTTTTTGGCATGGGTTGAACCGCGAATTGAACACTTCGAAGGAAATGGGAATATGATTGTTCTCGTCAACACCCTATAAACAAATTGCAAATGAATAGCAAATAAGTAAAGAAATTAATGCCCGACTTGCATGGGTAAAAACTAGTTTTAGATAATCAAAGTATATATATTTGCTAACCAGGCTCATGTTCAGTGTGGCCTGGGTTAGATCTTCTGCGCGTTCTATGCCAACTTCTCTAAATATGTCAATGAGCTTCATTGGAACTCCATTTCTAATAGATACTATCTCATTGGGGGTCTCTCGTATCTGGCGTCTTAGGTAACGAACTAACATAGGCTGGGAGCTAGCCGCACCCCCATGTAAGTGGGTGTCCACCTTTTGATTTGAAAATATTTCGAAATATTAAATTTCAATGGAAGATAAACACCTCTTGAAACGGATGCTTACTTTGTTGAGCACAAATTCCTTTGCTTGGTAGACCCTGTCAATTACTTCTGCTTCATAAGCGGCGTACTCAAAACAAAAGGATTTGTATTTTAATTGCAAATCCAGAAGCCTGTTTTGGCAGATTTCCTCGCTACGAATATTTAAATAGTTTTGGTTCATTTGAAATAGTTTTTAAAAATTATATTACACATGTAACTTACAGTTTTCCATTCTTCCTGTATCTATTTATTGTTCTTAACTGACTGAGGTATTCCTCATAGCCTAAGAACTGACATTGGGCCAAGGCATTTTCAAGATCCGGATTATTGCGAATTTGTGCGATTCCTTCTTCAAAAGTTATTATTGTTGGAAATACAATCTCCTTTTGAATTTCTAAAATAATTGGATTTTCTTTAACCTAATTCAAAATATCTTGTTTAAAGTATGTTTGTTCAGATGGAAAGTCTAAGTTTGCAATTTTAAAAATAAAGGAAGTAGTCGTTTTTAAATAACTTTTAAATACCGTTATGTAATGAAATTGTCGTGAAAATTAAAATAGTAAAAGTAAAAGTAAGTTAATACCTAGATTTTGTCTTTGCTTATTTGCACTCCACATTCCCACTTTTATAAGCTCGCTAACTACACGGCTATCTGTTTCTTGTCCAGATTTGAAAAGATTCTCCTGGCGCATGCGACAAGCCTGACGGACCATCAATGTACTTTCCACAACTGAAAGTGAAAAAAAGATTGGCTTAAAGCAAGTTCTAAATGTTTCAGTTATGCAAAATATACGTTTTTTCACCTTGGCCTAGATCTTGGTCTGCCATTCTTGGGTCAACTGAGTTCACGCTTGGTATTATATTTCCTTTCTGTCAGATACTAACGTCGCAATTTATATGAAAAACTGCTCCAGCATTAGATATTGCATTATTTATGAGCTTCTCTAAACTAGATCACGTACACAATAGAATAAATAAAAATTGTTGGCCACACCATTGATGCCAAGTCAATTTTGCTAAGCAAATGAATGAATCGAATTGAATGAAAGTTTGGAGGATGAACACGAAAACAGGAAGCTTGCAAAAAAGATTAAAGGTCACTGGTCAGATATTTGGCTTTAAATTGTTGTCCTCAAGCCAATCATGAAAAATTCATGGTTTTTTGAAAAGAATCTTCGTACTTTTTAAGCTTTTATAAATTACTGCGATTTATTTTGGAAGAAATTGTTATTGATTATTTTATGAAACGCTTACCGAACAAATTATTAGAATGGACGATACACTGGAAAGTTTTTAATAGGGAAGTAAAACTTTCAAATTGCGCGCCCACAGTTAAAACTTTTTTGAATTTCACAGGCAAATCACTAACCAAATATTTCCTAGCAAAATTGTAAATGCTTTTCCATCACAATTGTTAAAAAATCTGAAACTTTTTACTTTGCTTTTTATTTCGAATTGAAAAGAAGTTTCTCTGTGAGGGGATCAATCTACACTGGAATGTGGAAATATGAATAACACGCCTATGTGAGAGATTTTATTTTAATGGTTCATTTCAAAGAAAATATTATTTTATAAAATCCAACTCATGAATCTGCACCATAGTCGGAACTTTGTCGTTGTTTTCAGAATGATCTCGATTTATATCTGGAATATTTAAAGTGAGTGAGGAGAGGTTATTATCAGGGTTTTTTACTGGTTTGAATGAAAGTTAAAAGAAACCGCTCGTTCATGTCAAATACTGAAATCTAAAGGAATGGTTATAATTAAGAATATGAAAAGATGATAGGTCAAATAAATAACCTTTGAATGTACTTGGTTGGAATTCTATCCCAAAAGATTGCTGGCGACATAATAGAAATTATTTTGAAGAGTTTTTATTTGCAATGTTTTAATTTTAGCGTTATTTCAAAATTTAAAAAGCTAGTTATTTGACAGGATTTCATTTTTTAAAACATTACAGATTGCACAGCGGAGTTTTAAAAAAAGTAGTAAAGGAAGTGAACTTTGGGGAAGAAATCGCAGAATTTACATTCTTACGACCTCGACAAATTTCCTTTAAAATCCATATAAGAAAATTGTACTTTAAAACGAACAAATACAAATTAAGGAAGGCGATTGTCGTTGGTGAAAAACTTAAAAACTTATTTTTTGAACTTCCTTACAAAAAATTTTTAAAAAATAGTTTTTTTTCGAATGCCTCTATTCTATGGTAAATTGGGTGGCTTATGTAATTAAATTTTTTACAATTTTTAAGACAAAAGTAATCAAAATTAGGTATTAAAACGTATTTGCTTTTCTATGAACAGTTTGTTAACAATTAAATTATTCGTGGTGATCTATTTCCTCACAGAAAATAAAAATTGCTTAAAATCAATTGCATAAGATATTCTTTACATGTTTGTTAAAAACCTGTTAAATTTACTAATATATAAACCCACATTTTTAAACGTTTCTTCTAGCCAAATCCGATTAATTTTTAGGTTATTAGAGGAAAAGCTGTAAGCTTGTCTGCCAAACCATTTCAAAGGACGAAGCAATGTTCTTACTTATAATAAAATGCTTGTTTATGAACAAAGAGAGAATTCATCTGCAGTTCAGCAACACACCGGTTTAAACGCTGCAATGCAAGAAATGCGAGCAAAAGCAATCTTTTAAAGCATAAGAAGGCTATGAAACGTGTCCTTTCATGTTGACCATTTAGAAGTTCACTTGAGCTTTTCAACTTTTATCGAAAGCAAAAGGAATCTTTTAAAGCATAAGAAGGCTATGAAACGTGTCCTTTCATGTTGACCATTTAGAAGTTCACTTGAGCTTTTCAACTTTTACATTGTAATGCCAACAACAGATGTTTTTCTCTTGCTTGTGCTTCTCAATCATTATCATTTTAAAATAGTTAATATTTTTTAATTATTTACCTTTTAAAGTATAGGAATTAAAATATTTGCTAATTAGCGCGTATTAATAAACGATTATTTGTTTTTTGAGGTTGTTTATTTGATTATTCTATGCACGTTTTTGTTTCAAAAGTTATATAAACGTGGCATAATAANAATGATATGATGTGAAATGTTTCCCAGAAAAAAATACGCAATTTTTTTCCCGGTGAAAGTTGTCGGGTGAAAGTTTGTCGGGTCCCGGGGAGGGGCCGCATAATAAACAAGTGATGAAGTATTAGGAAACGTATTTTTTGTGAAAATGGCGTCAAATTCCGGTACAAACGTTTAAAATCTCAATTTTCATTCAACTTTGACAAAGGATAAAATATAAACAAATATTTTCAGGAACGTCGAAGAAACAAAGTCTATTCCAAGTCCAGCCCGAAATAGGAGTCTCCATGGAAGATTGTTCTGTTATGGAAAGTGGATTCAAAATAGATTTGGTAATAAAAACTAAAAAAATGTATGTTTCAAACAGTTTCATCTTTAAAATAAATCATAGATTCGGGAAGAGATTTGCAAATATTTATCCATTGCGGAAAAACGCAGTTTGAGACTTTCCTCTCGAAATATTTGGGAGTTAACTTTACCCACTTGGAGGAAAACGGTGGCTGTTAGAATCGGGGTAATAGAAAACATTATTCTAACAATTAAATTAAATGGTTAACGTTTTGTAACTATTTTTAAATAGAACAATTGTCGGGGTTGCATTAGCTGGGAGGATTTTTATAATCTGTTTCAACAAAATAATGCAAAGGAAGGCGAAAACTCACCGGGACAAAATGATTGCTACCTTTTGGACAAGTATCCTTTTAAAAACTACGTTCTTTACAAATGGGAAGTATGTCCATTTCCAAAATTTTGGAACCAGTGGGAAAGGTTCTTTTGGGAAAAATGTGCTCCAACCTTGACTGGCTTAACCTTTGAAAAATGTTACTTCGGGATGGAGGGTTTTATAGAAACTTACTTGTGGATTGTCAGGCGGGCGTGTCCCTTGCTTGAAACGTTGAATTTTAAAAATATCGGCCAAAACCTGAGAAGACCTACCGAAGATAATTTGAATCTTGTTCGGGAGCAATTTTCCATGATGGGGGATGATCCTAATTTGTCAGTGGATTTGATAAATGGAGAGACTGCTGTTGGAGAAAGACTGGCTAGGAAATTGAAGTGTTTACATTTTTTGGCTGAAGGTTTACCCATATATAGATTAACTCGGGTGAATGAAGTTTTGGAAGTTGCCCCAAACCTGCAAGTAAGTAAATGAATTGTAAATTGATCATGCGTTTGGATTTGTTTATTACTAGCTCGAAGAGCTAGTCATGATATCGATGTGTTAGTCTGTCTGTCCGTCAGTCCATCCGCTACCGCAGGAAGCCTTTGGCTATCTTGGCAGCAGTGTGTTAGTCCGTATGTCCGTCCGTTCGTGAGTTTCCACGAAAACTCAAAAATGCCTTAAACGGATTTTACCCATATTTTACAAACTTGTAGACTGAAACTTCACTGTTTGCTGTATAGTTTCTCAGCAATTGATCTGTAACGGTTTGGCCGTTACGAATGAAAATATAGTCAGCCGAATCTTCTTTCAATACACTTTATGCAGTAAATGAAAAGTTGCTGTAAAACGGTGACAACATTGCTTTGAGCGCACAATGCAGGTTTTAGCAGTTGACCAAACGGTTACAGCGATGGAAATGCTGGTTAGAAAAGTTCAAATTGCAGCGTATATCATTCGAACGGTAATAACATACTGGCATAATCTTTGGCAATATTTTTTTTTAAATTGCAAGCCGTTTTCGCAAAAATTTGCATACCTATTTACAAAAGGTCAAGTTTCATTTATGTAACAAAAGGTTAAAAGTAATAAACAAAAAAGTGAAAATTTTGCAAGTTTTTTTTTTTGCAAACTTCGAGCAAGTGTCTAAGCAGTCTTGCTGCCTTTTATTAATTCTTTGAAGGTCCTGACAGCATACGATTCCCAATTTCTGGAGGGTTTACCAAACGGAACCAAATCTTTGCAAAAATTGGAACTAATTTTTACTTTTTCTTCGGAAGAGCTAAATTATGAAAACCTTGTTGAATACACTGCAAGGTATCCTTGTTCCATCAAACACTTGAAAATAAGTAGATTGCGAACCTGGACCGGTCACAATGAAAACCATTTACATATTCCTCAACTTTACAAAACCATTTCTCAATGTGTGGCTCTATCCTCCCTGGAAATAATGATTGAATTTGCTGACTACGACCGTAAATGGTACAGGGACCTGATGACAATAGACTTTCCTGTTTTGACAAGGCTAAAGGTATCATTTGAAGACGAATGTGAAACTTTATTGGTTCACTTTGACTTTGAGACTTTAAAGATGACCCCCAAATTGAAGACACTGGTGGTGAGCTACGATCCTCCAAGGAAAGAAAATGATATTGAAAGGGAAAGAAAAGCTGACCTGTGGCTTGAAAATGTTCCGGCCTATCAGGCAATTAATTTGCCACACCTTGAAACATTTTATTTTAATGGGTGGACAACTAACTCAGAGGATTTGCAAATATTCAGTGGTTGGTTCCCTGATTTAAAAGAGTTGACGGTTGGACTAGACCAGAAAACTTGTCCGGTGTTGATTCCAGAATTATTCCAGAGTTTGCAGATCTTAACATTGACTCCATACAGCAGGACCCATCAGGGTCAATTATGCAACGCTAAAATGAAATATGGGAGGAGGGTGAGGTTTTTTAAGGATGGGGGTGAGTTTGGAAAGGTCGAAGTTGTTGAAGAGGCGGAAGGAAGGTTTATGTTTCAACCGATGGAACTAAAATGTGATGGAAAAGATTTTTTTACAGGTTACGATGATGAGAGTGCAGAGGAGAGGAAATAAAATTTTCATTTATGAAAATGTCTAAATATTTGTTTGTTATTGATTTAATTAAAAACATTAATTTTCTCAAGAAATAATATTTGATAGTCATGCATGTTTAGCACTAGGAATTTTAAAACTTTGTAAGATTTTTTATTAAACATACTTTCAATTATTTAATTAAAATTTTCCATTACACTTTTATATTTTTAGTTTTTGTGACAATAAAATATTGAAAAAAGTTTATTTTGAAGTTTCAACAGAAAATTCTAAATTTATACAAGGCGAATATTTTAGAGAGTCGTTGATAACAGTCAAATTAGGCTTGGAGTCATTCAGCGCTGTAATGTTTTCTTCAGGAACGTCGCTACAGGACAAAAGCTTTAAATTCCTGAGCCCAGGCCAGATATCCTTCACTACGGAGAAATTTTCTTTGTCTAGGACAACCTCCAAAGTTTTTAAATTCTCCGTCATCCTCCCCAACTGCTGCAGAGCTTGTTTTGTAAAGTTTCCGTGGAAATGAAATGATTTTAAATGAAGGAGTTTCTCGACCCCTTGGCGTTTAGGATTTTTAGAGACCCTCTCCGGAAACTTCAGTTTTCTATTTATCCAGGACTTATCAATGAAGTTACGCTTCGTTCCAAAGTAGAATTCTTGAAGGGAGGGCATTCCCCTCAAGTCCTTTAAATTAAAGCTGAGAAGTTTCCCGGGAAAACTTTTGTAATCTAAGTTAACCTTGAAATGAGTCAGGTTAGGGAAGTAAAAAGATTTTAAGTACAAATCCGTTTTAATTGGAAGCTCTCCACTTAGTTCACAATCAATCTCCAACTCAAGTTCAGTAAGTTCCTCCTCAACGACCTTCAAAGAATTCACAAGTCTATAGGGAAGCCCATTGCAGTCCCTGTAGTTATATACGCAATGCAGGAATGCCAGTGACATTTTTAACTCCCGAAGGGGCCTTTCGTTTTTGTTAAATAATTCAAGGTATTCATCCAAAAGCAAGGAAAACCAATCGGCCTTTTTTAATTTCATAATGTTCAAAGATCTAAGTCGTACTCGGGGCTGTCCAGTGTCCTTGTTGTAAATTCCTTGCATAATAGAATATCCTTGGAGTGAATTTGTAAATCCTAATTTGAGATTCTGAAAGGTTAATAAAAATATTATAGCATTTACACAATTAAAACTTTAAATTAATTAAAATTGAACCTTAAATTCGATGTCATTTCCAATAAACTATCAGCAAGGACCATTCCGCTTTGAACTTCCGTCCTATCAAACAATGAAACTTTTTCCGGCATTATTTTATCGGATTGAGCATCCATCAGTGGTTCGGAAATAGTGAGGGACAAAAGACTGGAAGATTTACCGAGGCCATGGGAAGAAGGTTCTTCTTTTGTTTCATGATCAGATTTAACTGGAGCCATTGCAAAATCCGTGACATTGTGACAGTGACCTATGACCCAGCATAGTCCAGGTTGGAAATTTTTTATCGGACCGGGTACGTCTTCCCATTTCATTGCACATTCTCCAACATCCAAGTAAATTGCATTTGGGGAGATAACCTTCTCCCAGATAAGCTTCTTATCCAACTCGATATCCTCCAGGGGATATGCCCAGCTTTGTTCGCGACTGAAACGGTATCTTTTGAAGGGGACTTGGCGACTGATTTTTAATAAAAATTTGTTTTTTTATATAATTAGACAAAGACAGTTATTAATTAATCTGCTTGCCTTGAGAAGAAAAGGTAAAGTTTCATTGTTTATTAACAATACTGCAGAGTTCCTCCATTTTTTAAATGTTTCATCCCTCCAACAAGTACGCAGCGTTCGAAAGTTTTTTAAATCATTCACTTCGTTAATGTAAATGACAATAGTTTTTTGAGGTTTTGACCTGGAACAAGATAAAGAATATGCTGTGATACAGTCAATTTTTTGTTATAAAAATCTCACTTGCCACTGAAATCTCCAATGGGTTCATGCTTTCTCCATTTTCCTCGTCAATTCTCTCTGATCCCAGCCCTTCCATTAACTCCTTCTTTGCTCCAGTTTTCTCCTGTATTTGTTTTATAATTTGCTACTTTTATTTACTCTAACTTAATCAATTTATCGATTATTTTTGCTCTCTTGATTGAAAGAGTTAATATAATAATAAAAATGAATGTTTGTGTAGAATGAATATATAGGGATAGGGATTATTGCTGACAGAGAAGATGAAAAATGTTAAATATTTACAATCAGCTGTGAACTTGTTCAATGCTATCTTGTCTTTGTAAATGGAAGTTTATCTTTTGCTGCATATAGCACCATCACAGAGCATTGTGAAGTGGTGAAGAGCTTTTTTGTATTTTAGTGAAATGCATGGTTAGGCAGTAAACATGTTCTTTTAAAGTTGAAACAAAACTTTGTTGCTAGTTCATGCGTCTATTCTATGGATTATTCTCCTTTACTTTCAAGGATTTCACGCTTTAAATATGAATGACTTCTTGTTGATAAAGTTGTTTACTTTTTAAGTGCTTTTACCTCGCTTTGTTATGATTTACGGTGGGCCGAGACACGGCTTAGGCTAAAATAAAGGAACAACAGTTTCTTGTGCAATTTTACGCAGTTACTTACTCTTAATTAGAAGGGCAATACTTCATTGTTTATTAAGAAAATTGCAGTTTCTTCAATTTTTAAATGTCTCTTTAACAAGAATTCAGTGTTCGAAGACCTTTTACTCAACTTTGGCAATGTAACTGGCCACAACTTTTACAAACTGGAATATAATTAAAAATCCAGTTTAATTAAAATCGTTCCATAACGTTTTAAAATCTTAGAAACTAGAGAAATCTTAAGTTACCCCAACGGCTTATTTTTGTGCATTCATAATCCCAGTATTGTGCGACCCCGTCATATTTCATTCTAATTGCATATCAGATGTAGTTGACATGAACTGTTCAACTGTTGAAAACTGAACACTTGAAAAAATACCGACTTAACGTTTATGATCATGAATATATTTCTGGACTTTGCAGTCCACGTGGAAATGCTTAAAAGTCAAGTAGTCAAATTTAATTACGTGAATTCGGATTCTGTTCCGCTTTCTATTTGCAAATGTAACCTCTGAACTAAATCCAAGTCAAGCCTGGCTGACAAACATAATCGCAAAGAATAATTTTGCTCAATTTCAAAAGTGATTGATTAGTATTGATCAGTTTATTTTTTCAGTTCATTTCTTTCATTGGAATGTCAAAAAGGGACGGTTTTGCAAAATAAATGATAGGAACGTATAAAAATTTAAATTGGTTGACACTTTTTACTTTTACAAACAATGAGACCATCAATCTTTTCATTAGTCATACATGCATGATAAATTACTGTCATTTAGTTTATCGGTGAGCAAGAATTTCTGATAGCTGCAAATGCATTGTAGGGTGATTTCGCAAATTTCATTTTAAGTGTTATTTTATGAAAGTACATGAAAAA
>JAANSO010003954.1:0-10670 GCA_036507315.1 Lepidocyrtus fimetarius | reverse complement strand
AACGAATAGAAAATTTAAAAAAGCTTATTAGAAAAACGGAGCTAATTTACCTACCCAATTTATTAGGGGATCACGGTTTCATTGCAAAACTCCTATTTATTTACTATGTCACAAAGAATATCGTTCTGAAAGCAGATTTTACCGGAAATAAAGATTGGCCTGATGGAAAACGTTTGAAATTACCAAATAGATTTGCATAAATGGAGCTGGAACAAGCTGTGGCTGGGATATCCGAAGGATTTCAAACTTTTAAAAAAGACTGGTTCATCTCAAATCCAATAAAAGTTCCGGAATTGTCGAGAAATTTTTACGCAACTTTGCCCCGGCACTATTTTTCAAAGATTTTTGCGGGAAGTACCAGTCAAATCCTGGAGTCTGGATTGTTCGCAAGGTGGAGAAAGTTTGAACTGCCGCATTATCGTTGGGAATCTGCTTGGCATTATGAAAAGAGGGCGGTTGACTATATCGGGTATAATCTTACGGAAAGCTCGGGTCAAATTAAAAACAGGATTGTTAATTGTCTAGGGCTATGTGAGAAATCAAAGAAAAATCATGGAATTACAGAAGAATCCCTTTCTTCCATTCCGAAAGGAGTTTTGTTTTTTATTTTTATCTTCTGGCTTATTTGCTTAGCTTGCACGGCCATTTGTTTTTTATTTGAGCTTGTTAGTAAAAATGGTTTTAAGTGGGGAAAGATGTTTAAAAGTAGCTCAATAGAAATGAAAAAGTATAACAGTTGGTATAAAACGGAAGAGAAAGTTTATGTGAAACCTATTAAAATCAAAGTGTCTTCTGTACTTTGAGAAAATAATTTTAACTGGAAATCTGCATGTTCTTTAATAAGCTTAATTGGCTAATAAAATTGGTAATTCAACGGAGAGGAGATGATTTGTTCAGACCACGTTTATACTTGTTAAGTTTATTATCAGGAATCACAAAAAAATTCGAAAAGGAGTAGACCATTGCCAATAACGTTATTCTTTCTGTCTTTTTTTGTGCATTTTATAGAAATATTTGTTTGCTTTGCTATTAATAGAAACTTTTAAAAACTAAAATGAACTCCCACTACATGATTTGCAGATTTCTTAAGTATTAAGCTAGCACCTAGAAGAAAAAATACAACCTTGAAAACAAAAACGTTTTTAATTTGTGCAAAGTCATGCTGACAAGGAAGAAAAACGATAGGATAAAATGGTACGATATTTCCAATTAGGGAACAGTCTTACACTTTGCGCAGCCAGGCATAGACTGATTATTTAAAAAGTTTAAAAATGAAGTCAATATTAATTTTTCTATCCGTACTTGGGCCAGTCTGTTCTGAAATATATTTTAAGAAAGGTTCTCCCCATGTGAATCTCACAGAAAGCGCTGCACTCTCAGGTAAACTGTTTTATTCTCGGGATGGACGACCTTTCAACGCTTTTGTTGGAATTCCGTTTGGAACCATTCCGGAAAGATTTGCGGAATCTGTTCCAGCTCCCCTTTGGAGTGGATGTGAAAACTTCAAAACCGGGCCATGTTTGTCCTCAAATTCAATTCGGAGATGGGGAAGGATTCCTCGGGGATGAAGACTGTCTCAATTTGAACGTTTACGTTCCCTTAGGGAATATGGTAGAGGAGGAGGGGCTCCCAGTGATGGTTTGGGTTCACGGGGGAGGCTTCACCTTTGGAAATGGGGTGGAATACGGACCTCATTTTTTCATGGATGAGAAAGTCATTTTAGTAACTTTTAATTACCGCTTGGGCATTTTTGGATTTCTAAGTACTGGAGATGAAGTAGTTCCGGGAAATAACGGGTTGAAAGATCAAGTGCTGGCTTTAAAATGGGTGAAGAAATTTATTAAAAACTTTGGAGGAAATCCAAACCAAGTTACCGTGTTTGGAGAGAGTGCTGGAGCCATTTCAGTTCATTTACTGCTTCTCTCTCAAACTACGGATGGGTTATTTCATCGCGCCATTTCCCAAAGTAGTTCTGGAGCCAGTTTCCTATCATTCCAGCCAAATCCTAAGATGGAATCTGTGGAACTAGCGACTTTCTTAAAATGTAAAGGAAAAGCTGATCTGCCAACGGAGATAACTTCAGAGGAGATTCTCGCCTGTTTTAGGAACCTTCCTGTGGGGGAATTAATAACTGGACATTATTCTTACAAACCTGCATGGCCGTTAAATTACGCTCCGTTTTACTTTACTCCAACGGCGGAACCCGAGCCTGGACCAGATTCTCAAAATACCCCGTTTCTAACAAAGTCTGCGTTGAAAATCATGATGGAGGATTTAAATTCGATAAGGAAAGTCCCGTGGATTATCGGAGTTACTGAAGATGAAGGCTCTACTTTATTCTCTGGAGTTATTTTGAAAAATAAAAAACTGACGGAAGAATTGGATCAAAATTGGGGGAAAATCATTTGCCCAGCTATTCAACTACGGAAATATCTTTCTTCCCCGGAGGAAGAGGAAATTGTGGCGAGGAAAATTCGTAAATTTTATTTTGGCGATGAAAAAGTGGATTTTGAGACGAGGGACAATTTAACTAATTTGTTTTCGGATAGTTCATTCACTTACGGGGTGTACAGATCTGCCTTAGCCGTTGCAGGAAGGGAAGAAGATAATCCGGTTTGGCTTTATCAGTATGCTTATCAAGGGCCGGTTTCCGTTTTTGGACAGTATTACGACTTGCTTGAGGAAGAGGCAAAAAGTGTGTTATTTAATTCATTTTTATTAAACCTTTTTTAATTTTGCATTTGTTTTTGTAGAGGTTGGACATGGCGACGAATTGGCTCATCAATTTGTTTTGGGAGAGTTGAATTCTCCAACGGATGCACTGATCAAGGCTGACACAGAAGATGAAAAATTTTCAAGAAATTTTGTTAAACTTTGGACTTCCTTTGCTATAAACGGGTAAATAAGCTTAGAGAAAACCCTTTCAGTTAAGGGGAAGTAAAATGACAATTATTTTATTAAAATTTTAGGAAACCGGATCGCAATTGGAGCCAAGATTCTTCTGATAGGTGGAAACCAATATCAAAACAGGAAGTGGATAAGGAAAAGCCACTGAATTGGTTGCGAATTGAATCGAATCCGGGATTCCGAACAGATTTGTATAAGGAACGGATGGAATTTTGGGAAAGGATTTACGAAGAACACATCCTCACAAAAGCATTTCTTAAATAATTTTGCAAAATCATTGTTTAATGTGATTTTATTGATATTTAAAACAAGAGCAGTTAATAAAATAGGAATTCATGCTTTAATTGGTTTACTCGCATTTAATCAAATAAGAAGCAGTTTAAAAAGTTAAAAAATAGAAAATGACGTATTTGTAGAGTTAAATTCTTCATTTAATCTTGCCCTCTCCTATTGTAGTATTTTTATTGACCAAATTAACTAATTTTATCAATAATATATATCTTGTATCGATTTGCCCCATAGTTATTCAACATAACGAATAGTTTGTCCTAATAACATATTACACTACACGATACCGTCTGCAACAAACATGATTTTATGCGACTGCTTCTATTGCGCAACTCCAACCTTAACTCCCATAATATGTAATGTAATCATGGGAGTTAAGCTCCAACATTCATTACGGAATGATAAGGGGCAATGTTGTCTCCGGCCAGATTAAAAAACATTCTGCCTTGTGTTTGTGTTTTTAGTGCCTGAGTATTAATTTACTTTACAAGAACAGGACAAAATTACATTTCAAAAGACAAATCAATACTGAAGAAATGAGCCCAATTACCGTTCTTAAATGAGAAACGGGCAAATTCCCAAAACTACCTAAAATAGATAATTAGTGTGTAGGTAGGTATTAGGATTCATTGCGTTTGCATGCAACTTATCCATTTCATCTTTTCCCATCACATCACTAAATCTGCTGCTTCACTTTGTCTTGAGTAGGACTCTGTAAAAAGAGTCTCTCTCTCTCTGTGAGAAAGAATGCAGTGCAGGGAGATAAGGAATTGATGAACCTCTAAAAATATTGTTAATCCTCAATGTTCACTTTTCACTAGAAATCTGAATAAAATGAAGAACACATCCAGACAGCAATAGTCAATGGATGTTGCATTTGCGTAAATACCATCAATTAGTGAGCTGGACATAAAGTCTCTTGCACTTCTCTGGAAGTGTATAGAGCAGAGCAAATATACACGACAAGACTTGCAACCTGACTTGGTTGGCCCGTTTTCTTTAATGCAAACTTTAACTTTGGAAATTGCTCAAAAAGTTAAATTAAAAAAGTTCTCAATTTTTGTTATTATTAATAACTAGTGTTGAATTGAGAATTAGTTACTAAAATGACTGCAAAGATTGTCTTAAATGATCTCAGCTTGGATGGTCAGCAAGCTATTCGTTGTGCTGGTAATCTTGACTACTGTCGTCATTCTCAAGGGACGATTGAAAAAGTGATTGGAGTTAACGAAGAGTATTCTTCAAAGAAATTGGAACAGGAAATAATTCAAAAGCTCGTTAATCTTAACGTGGAAGGCAGGTAATAATAATAACGTATAAGATAACATATATGACTTAGTTTAAAGAAGCAAACTTCGGCTTATTACTACCTAAATTGGTAATTTTACTACTTTTTTGTAATTTGTACTTGCAAAATCTTGTTTTATTTGTTATTGCATTTCTAGGGAAGTGGGAATTTGTTTGATTAACTCACAATTTTCCAAAAATCAAACAACGAAATTGATTCTGCATGGAAAACTACTCGACAGCGTTGTCACTTCATTCCCGCAGCTTTCTATGACGGTCGATGGAACTCTTAGTGTTAAGAAGGAAGGAAGTAACGGATATTTTGGTCTTTCCTTATCAGCTGGTAAGTAGAACCATACTTATGTGTACACGCTAAATTAACTTTTAGAGACAAACTTAAAGATTGATTGATTATATATTAACCGCTCAAAAATATACAACTCAAACTGATTATTACAATGCATCTAAAAATGTCAATTTAATTTAACAAACCCTTTAGAACTTGTACCTGTCACCGAAGCATTAGAGATGGAGTTGTTCGGCCAACCCTATTTGACATACTGGAACTCTAGAATGAAATGGGAAAATACTGGATTGTATCTGGCTGACTTGAGGTTTTTGACTGTGGTCGAAAATACACAATCTCATAAATTCATCTGGTCAATCAGTGATTTTGAACTTACTATCAATCTACCAAAATCGAGCTTGCGAGAGAACATTATTGGATTGCCATTGGCACAAGGGTATTTAAACAAGATGTTAATGGAGGGAGAGCACACTGATTTAACAATTGTTGGAAAGGACGGGGCAGAAATAAAGTGTCAAAAAAGCTTCCTGACAGGTAATTGAATTTTAAAGAAGCAATTGGGTAATACGAATGTGGATGTATTCGAGTGCGGTATGAATATGTGCAAAGGAATTGCTCTTATTTGTTTGAAACAGTTCACAGCGACGTATTCAAAGCGATGCTTGCAAAAGGGTCCAAGACAAAGGAATCGGAAACCAACCGAATTGAAATGCTGGACATGAGTGGCGCTGGGGTACAAGCTTTTCTCCAGTTTTTGTACTCGTTGGACATGACATCTGCTAAAAATGACGGAATGATTGCTATGGAACTCCTTCAGGCTGGTCACAAATACAACATCAAACTGTTAGAAGATGCCATGGCACAACTTTTTCTGTCTTGGCCTAGAGAATGGCGTGAATCCGACAATATAAAGGTTGCCATTCGTCTTTTCTGCTTTGCTAGAAAAGTGGAGGAACTGGAGCAACTTAAGGGCTTGTCGGTCAAGGTTTTAAGGAGGTTGGCATAACATAATTGCTACTTAATCAAATTGAATTGTAATTGTATCTTATCAAAAATATCGTTCAACTTTCAATTTTTACGGAACTTGTTTTAATTTTATTTATAGCCGTTCTCAGGAGCTTAAGGAGTCGGAGGCATTTACTAATCTCTTCACAACTGATCTTCCTGCTGCCATGGATCTTTCTATTTTGTTCTGCTCTAATTAATTGTGCTTTGCAACAAAAAGTCCTAAGTTTTTCTGTATTCATTTATTATTATACATTGATTCTAACATTTGTTTTTCAATGCTTTGTCTGATTAATTAGTGAATTTATATTAATATTTGGATACTTTTGATGGTGAACTATGTTCTTTCTTTGTTCTACTAAACTATAAAGTAAATAATGGATGGCAGAGTTAATATCGTTATATGGTAGAAAGGGTTTTCTTGTAAAAGTGTTTAGTGTTTCAGCAGAACAAGCCTAAACGTAACATAAGTCAATAATTTATAGAAGAACAATATTTTTAATGGATTTTGTATAGGATTATGAATACGTAAAATAGTTCAATTCTTTTGTCAATATTTGCAAAGCTCCCGTGTGATTTGTCTATTCAAGTAATATTAATCTTGTAGCTTGCAAATATTCGTATTACGCATTAATTTAATAAAATCCTTCACGAGCTTAAAATTAAATTGAAAAGTTTACAAGTTTTTATATGAAATAATTTAACCTTGATGAGCATCACGCACCAATTAATTTGCTATTAAAAACTGAACGAAATCCAGAGTCTTACTGGTTTTAGTAGTCCAGAATAGTGTTTATGGGACTCAGGGAGGAAGGCAGACATGTATAGAACAAAACAATCCGTTTCCATTTTCAGTTTTTATTCTGTTTTTATTACACTCTTTATCGATAAGCCTGCTCTGTGCTCTATTGACCCGTCATTATCCTCAATTTTAAATTTTGCAAACTTTCTTCAATCATTCCATGAATGTACTTTTGCATATTTTCATTACTACAACGGAAGTTCAACGCAAAATAAAACTTTTGGGGAAATAGAAGACTTCCAACTGACATTGGATAAGTTTAAACAAGTGGAGTTATCTTATAAAGTGCAAGAAGAAGAGAAAGTAATCAACTCAAAATTAGGTCCGCTGAAATTAACAGGCGCCACAAGGTTTTCAATTTGCACTTTTCGAGTAGTTTGGGCTTCTTCTACGGAAATACTTGAGTGGAAAATTGCAACGGATAGCTATAAGTTCCATCCAAATTATATTTTAGTGTTAAGTTCAACTGACTTTTCTTTAGAAAAAAGTAAAGAAATCGAGCGCAGTCTTTCGGCCGTTCTTCTCCCTGGCGTAATATTCTTCGGGGTTATCAATTTCCAGCAAGTGTCCTTCATTTGTCCTGTAACATGCAAAGAAAATATAAAAATTGGTTTAAAAAGTAAAAACATTGCAATCGCAAAGAATAAAATTCACAAACTTTGGCAATCCCTTCATCAAAACCTGAACAAGGCCGCTTTGCTAACAAATTTAGAGATAAACTCGGAATTGTACATTTACAACGATGATCCATCCCAAATCTGCAAAATATACGAGAAAACAGTTTTCCAAATTCAAAAAGATGCTTGTGCACTTCTTTTAATTGCTCGGAAGCATAATTTAACTCTTCTTTATTCCAAATACAAAAATGAGATTAAATCTAAAGTTGTTTCAGAGCTTTTCTATTCAGCTTTGTACTTTCCCAGTGTAACGCACGAATTCCTTTCGCATGGAATCAACGTCTTTGAATACAGCTTCGTTACAATTATCCAGGATATTTCTAGAATTGAAGCTAAACAAAGAAGTGATGGACTTTTGAAACCGTTTGGAGTTTTGATTTGGACACTGTTAATTTCTGCAAGTTTTCTTTCTTCGTTTATTTTAGCACAAAAGTCTAATTTTAAGCTAGTTTTTGAGATATTCAAAGACATTAAGAATATTTGGTGGTCTTTGATAAGCACCCTTTTTGGGCAAAGTGCAACTGCTTCAGCACTTTTAAAAATTAACAAAATTTCTTTAATTGGGGTTTGGCTATCTTGGAACTTTCTCGTTCTTGTTATATCCCAGTATTACCAAGCAGAACTGTTCTCATCTTTGAGTCATTCTATAAATCCGAAGGTTCCTGAAAATCTGGATGAGCTTCTCGGGACAAACTTAATGATTGGATCTAGTTCGAATTGTTTACTAGTTGATAAATACAATTCTTGTTTTAAACAAAATCTCCAGAGTTTAATTGAATTGGGAGAAAGTGGAGAAATTTCTCTCGCTGATCCATATAGAACTTTACAAAACAGAACGCTCTGGTTTCCAGCAGGACATGTTGCTCAGTTAACTGTTTGGATTTTAAAAAATGGCTCGGGTAATATCTGGAAAGATAATAAATTGGAGATGATTTCACTTCCAAACGAGTTTGTAATTGTTGACAGTACAAATGAAGTTGTGGAGGAGCTCTCCGCCGAGTTGTTAATGTTTAAAGAGAGCGTTTGGATTTCAAGACCTGTTCCATTAATTGAATTTAATTCGCAAAAATATTTTGTAGTTTTTGGTAATTACTTTACTTTAATTTTTGCACAAAGTTTAGGGCAAATTGAGGAGGCTGGGTTGATGAAAAGGTGGTATGATTATGTACTAGCTGAGAGAAGGTTCATGGCTGTTAAAGGGCTTTATGATTATCTCAAAGATTATTTAAAACTTGATGAACATTTGTTTCAGGAAGGAATGTTGAAAAACAGGCTGGTGAATAGTGTGCAAAATAATTTAAAACGTGGTAAAACGAGTTTTCTTGGAAATGATGAAGCGTTATTTTCTAAAATTCCAAAGGATGTTCATTTTTTGATAGTTTTTTACTGGTTGACGGGATTAGCCTTGACCTTGATTTGTTTCTTAATAGAAAAAGCTTTTAATTTTTTCAGTTTAAGTTTTAATAGCGTATTTTTATTTTAATTAAAATTAACCAATTACAATTTGTATTAAGTGCATAACATTGGCAATGCCGGATGTTGAATTATTTAAGCATAAATTACATTGAATAAATTGATTAAATATTAATTATTTTTAACAGGCTTAACAATTAAAGTGATAGGAGAAATTCGTTTTAATCTCTGCGTAAGCAATTTGCATTTATCTAATACCTTTCCTTTTGTATTTACCAGGAAAGCTTTGAAGTCTCCAAACCAATTCCATATAACAAAAAGTATCCCAATCACAGTTAAAAACAATATTTCCGCAATGCACACAACCTTAATTAAAGCGCTAAACCCAAATTGTTTCGGATCCAGGAGCGCCTTACTCCACTTGGTAAACTCCACTTTACTTCGGTCCTTAATACAAAGTTGTATCCCTTTCATTGTAAGATCCACAAATCTTTGAATTATCCCAAAATCCCACCAAAAACGGTAAATTTTGTTTACCCTTCTTGAAACCAAACCTGAATTAAAGAACCCGACTATATGAGGAAACATTGGGTACTTCAAAATTCTACAAAATTTATCTTCAATTCGACCCTCTTTACTTTTATAAAACGGAAGAAGAATCACCTCCACTTCCCACATGTACAATAGCGACTTCAACCGTATTAAATTATCCGTCAGTTGACCTAAATACAAGTATCTTTGGTAAATGTCGGAAATATTGGAAATGTAAAAGGAACTTTCATAACTTTTAAGTAATTTTGCATCTTTGTCGAACATATTCTGAGTAGAGAGAGCTTCCCTTATTCTATCATTACTATTTGTGATTATTTTGTAATTATTTTTTAGTAAAATTGACAAATCCGAAATGGAACTGAAATTAAAATAATCTGTGGAAATAATGCTTTGGTAAATATTCACGAGTACGGTAAATCCCAGAAGTAGACACCAGTGGAACTTCCTAGGATGCCAGAGTTCCTTACAAGATTGGTTAATTAAAGTTGACAGCGCGTTTAATCCTTTCCTCTCACTTTTAATTGCGTAAGAATAGACAAAGAAAACGGAAATTATTGACAGCCAAATCCCTAGATCAAATGCGGAAAAGTAAAGGTCATTTTTCACTGATTTTGCTTCAATGTCGGGTATACAGTAAAGAAGGTAATTGTGTTGGGTTTGAACGTAAACGTTTTTCATTGAAAGAAAGTATTCCGTTGGTGTTTCCGCTTTTAAAACATCGTCAAAGTAAATAAAAAGCGAGTGTGTTTTACTAATTTTCCAGATGTTTTCTTCATATAGCGTAGTAATAATCGTTAGGTTAGCTATTTCCTTTGGGGCTCTCAGTAGAATGTAAAAAAGACATGTTTTAAAGTAGTTTTTTCGAACATAGTCTTCTTCGCTTACTGTTTTACACATGTCCGAATTGTACATTATAATTTCGTTTGCGTAGCTCGTGTAAACACGGCCAATGTGCCCGTTGGCGTTCTCGTTTAGTTTTTGAAAGAGTCTTACAATGTCCCAGTGATCACTCCGTTTTAGTCGGATGTCAACAAGCTTGTCAGGAAACGGACAAAAATGGCAAAGCAGTTTCAATCCTGATTGATTTGAGAGAACCATTACAATAGCTGCAAACATATTTGGCTTGTTTAACGGAAATGATGTTTCTTCAACGTAATGAAGAAATCCATTCACAACTGCTTTCCCCGGATTAATTAAGTAAAACGCGGATTGATCATCTTGTCCAAATCCAGAACGGGAGATTATTTCCGCCGTGGTTTCGAAACTATTGAAATGATGGAGAATTGCAGCTTTGCAGTTTGAAGAGCGCCGTCGTTGAAATCTCCAGCTTCCGGTGAAAATATTCAGAGAAGTCTTAAGAAAAGAATTTCCCACCTGGAATTTATAACTTGTCAAGTTGTTGTAAGCAATGAAAGAAAGAAAATAATTCGGG
>JAANSO010003953.1:0-10670 GCA_036507315.1 Lepidocyrtus fimetarius | reverse complement strand
GTCCTTGAATTTCTTGTGCAGGCTGGTGGAAGAAACTTACCCGAGGTATGCACTTGTCGATATTATTACCCTTTTTATGTTATATCATGTATGCTATATGCACCTAGGTATTTATAAATCTATGCATCGTTTAGCAAAAGCTTTGAGGAATTTTTTTGCAATACCTTTTGGCATTTCAAGCTGCGAATTATATATTGATTTTGGAATCTTCTCCTCATAATAAAGTAATTGAATAAAGTGCCAGTTTGAACATTTGACTGAATGTCTTTATTGGGTTTAGTAACAATACCGAGTAATTTAATCCCTCATTCGTTTCCATAATCCGCTTTCTCCCTTGACATTTAAAATTGAACAATTGCTAAAACGTCAGAGTAAATGTTTAATACAATTGTGTTTTAAAATTACTGCATCTTATAGGCAGTGATGACGATGGTACCAGAGGCTTGGCAAAATGACAAGTTGATGTCGCAAGAAAAAAAGGACTTTTACAGATGGGCAGCCTGTGCCATGGGTAAGAAATGCATGGGTATCATCTTGTAAGATAAACTGGTTTTGTATCTGAATAATATATTTTCTCTTTTAGAACCCTGGGACGGTCCTGCCTTGCTTGCTTTCACGGATGGACGGTACATTGGGGCCATTCTAGACAGGTTTGTTATGCTTTCTCCTGTGGTTTAATCTGGAAAATCATGCAGTAGTTTTTCTAGTCAGATTGAAGAGTATAATTCTATTAAGTTTACTTGCCTTGTTTTATCATCTTCATTTGTTTTGCGTGTTCTGTTAGTATACTGCTTAAAGCTAATAATGCGGTAGTATTATGTTTCACATGATGATATAATGATGTCATATGTCGTTTCATAAAGGGAACAAAAAGACTTGACAGTTTCCTTTCTTTTTATCTATTTGATAAAAGTACACTCAAGAAAAAAAGAACATAATACCGCGGCAACTCAAATAACCTGGCTAGTTTCATAAAAAATATGTTTGCTAAACCCCACTAGTAATAGTGTTTCCAAGCTAATGTGTTTACATTGTGGATTACCTTCATTTCCCACAGAAATGGTTTGCGACCATCTCGGTTCTACATAACCAAGGACAAAGTAATGATTATGGCATCCGAAGTCGGTGTATATGATACCGATCCCAGCAACATTCTCCACAAAGGGCGACTAAAGCCTGGACGTATGCTCTTGGTTGACACTAAAGAGAAATTGTACATCAAAGATGAAGAGCTCAAGCTGAACATTGCACGCTCCCGACCATACAAGGTCTGGCTCCAGGAGCAAGTTACAATGGATGAGTTGCGAAATGCACATGCTGGGCCGATTTCATTTGGAGTGGAAAATGGATCTGCAAACGGCGTTGTGAATGGAGTCAACGGAGTGAATGGCGAAGTGGATGAAAAGGGTTAGGAAAATGAATATAAAAATGGAGCTGCCAAATAGAATTCAGCAATTTAAAAGAGGTTTTAATGCAATAATGTTTTCTATTTTTACAACAACAGGTTTTGAACTTCAGTGTACACAAGATAGTCGCTTGGGGATGTATGGCTACACAGTGGAAACTATAAATCTGCTAATGCTCCCAATGATTCGAAATAAGTAAGGGAAACATGAACTAATGATCCAATTTCCTTTGCTTTTTCCATTCATTCTCATTTATAATGCTTTGTCTTCATAAAATCTTATTAATTTGTTTTTTCCCTTTTCTTAAATGAATACAGGAAGGAAGCCTTAGGCTCAATGGGGAATGACGCTCCGCTTGCGTGCCTGTCACTCTATCAACCTTTACCTTATGAATATTTCAAGCAACTTTTTGCACAGGTACGCTTTATGCTGGTCAATTTTTTATACTTTACTGCTGTATTTGTCATTGGAGAAAGTATTTTTGTGACAAATATAGAAATTGTACAAAATGAAGAAAAATGTTAGTATTTTGTATAAATATGCGTGAATGTCTATAACTATTATATGACAAAAAACCTGTAGGGTTGGTTAAACATGCAAGGTCAGAAAAAGGTGCTTGTCCCTCCTCCACTTGTGCAACTTCCACTCCTCCAGAGTCGTTGAGTCAGATCCTCGTTTGTTGATTCCTGATGTTGTGTGAGCCGCCAAAAGGCAATTGGTTCGAAACAAGTTTGGTTGCAAGCACTCTCTCTCTAGGCCGGAAGGGCTATTCTTTGTTCCTTTCCCGAGTCTCACACACATGAATTCACTTAAGTACAACAATACATTGCATAAATATGATCTTGTAGTAGAGGATGATTTTATTTGATATGATAACATGGTGGTGGTATATGTATGTGGTTATGTCAGATATCACTCACTCGTTCACCATCGCATGCAAGGCACTCTCTGGACATTGAGATGTGAAATCGTTAAAGGTGTCAATCAAAAGTCAATTAAAAGTTCCAAAAATGTAGACATCATCCACATCAAAAAGAGAAAAAGGGGTTGAGATGGTGGTGGTGGCTCACTGCTTGAGAGAAAAAAAAAGAAATTCGTGTTTTGCGTTGGTGTGGTGAGGGGCATACCTTTGTGTCAGGCAGGGACATAGAGGGAAAAAGTGTCGCATGATTGACTGTTACGACTTCCTCCATACACCTGACCTACCACTTCTCTGCTACTACTACTACTAAAGTTCAACCGGTACAAGATGCCTTTTGTGAGAATTTTATGAATTTTTAACTAATCTCTACCTTTTAAATATGGTTTCTTATTTTGTTATTGTTCCTTTCCTTCTCTGTAAATAAACCTTCTTAACTCTTTCTCTATAAATCTGCGTCATTCTTGATGACGATGTACATGGTGTTGGGGTGTATAAAATGCACCGGACACGTTTAACTGTATGTCAAGTTTTCTATACCATTTTTCTCTCTCTCTCTCGATTTATTCAACTATAGGTGACTAATCCACCAATTGATCCATTCCGTGAAAGAATTGTCATGTCATTGGAATGTCCCGTCGGTCCAGAGGACAATATCTTGGAACCGAGTGCTGAACAATGTCATCGGCTTGTCTTGCCCCATCCAATCTTGTCTTTGGGAGACTTGGAAGTTCTCAAGTCAACAAGACACCGTGGATGGAGAGTAATATCACACATTTTCATATGATTTTTTTTCAGAGACAAAAATTATAAATCCTATAATTTGTATATAGACGAAGGTGATTGACATAACTTTTGACAAGCAAGAAGGCCCAGGGGGTCTTCAAGAAGGGTTGAACAGGGTTTGTAAGGAAGCTTGCCAAGCTGCTGAAAACAATTATCAAATGATTGTGCTCTCTGATAGAGCTGCTGGTGCCGACAGGTAATTTAATGAAACAATAAGAAATGGATCTTTGCAAAATTCCAATTTTCTCTTTCATGCAAATGATTAAAAAATATTTGCACAGGGTGCCGATAAGCGCTTTGTTAGCACTTGGGTCTGTTCACCATCACTTGATTGAAGAACGACAAAGAATGAAAGTGTGGTTTAATTTTGGAAACTGGTGAAGCCCGTGAAGTACACCACATGTGTGTTTTGTTGGGCTATGGAGCTGATGCAATTTGCCCCTATTTGGTGTTTGAAACGGCTGCATCTCTCCGCAAGCAAGGCGTTTTGGACGCTGCCATTACAGACAAACATGTATTTGAAGCATATGCCAAAGCAATGGAAACTGGAATTGCAAAAGTAATGGCAAAAATGGGCATTTCTACTCTACAATCGTACAAGGGAGCCCAAATTTTTGAAGCAGTTGGACTTGCAACCGAAGTGATTGACAAATGCTTCAAAGGGTCAGCTTCCAGGGTAGGAGGGGTAACTTTCAAAGTCCTTGCAGAGGAAGCCTTTGAGCGACATGCTTTAACATATCAGGATCGCGATTGTGATAATTTAGTACTACGAAATCCTGGCCAATATCATTGGCGTGCTGGCGGAGAACGACATATTAACGACCCTGTAAGCATTGGAAACTTACAAGAAGCTGTCAAGAATAACAGCAAAAGCGCTTACGAGCGTTACGTCGAATCTGCAATGGAAAGCGTTCAAGCCTGTACACTTCGTGGACAATTGCAACTCGCTTTTTGCGATACACCTATTGATATAAACGAGGTTGAGCCGGCCGCTGAAATTGTCAAGCGATTCGCCACTGGCGCCATGAGCTTCGGTCGTGGACAATTGCAACTCGCTTTTTGCGATACACCTATTGATATAAACGAGGTTGAGCCGGCCGCTGAAATTGTCAAGCGATTCGCCACTGGCGCCATGAGTTTCGGAAGCATCTCGATGGAAGCCCACTCGACGCTGGCGATTTCGATGAACAGAATCGGTGCAAAATCAAACACCGGAGAAGGTGGAGAAAACGCCGATAGATACCTCAATCAAGACCCAATGTTCAACAAACGGTCTGCAATTAAGCAAGTGGCCAGCGGAAGATTTGGCGTCACCATTTCCTACTTGGCCAACGCTGACGATTTGCAGATCAAGATAAGCCAAGGCGCCAAGCCGTTGCGTTCAAAATTTGCATATAATTAGAATAAGAATTCAAAAATTTGCATAAAATTTCAAAAATTTGCGAAAAAAATCAAAAAATTTCAAAAAATTGGATTTTTTGCCTGATTATGATCTTGAACTGTAGCAAACATTTTCCAAAGTTTATATACGATTAAACTTAACTATTTTGCATATAATTTGGATAAAATTTACATAAAATTTGCAAAAAATTGAAATATTTCAAAAAAATAAAAAAGTTCAAAAATCCGATTTTTGACTGATTTGATGCCGTACGTAAAATTTTTAAACAAATAAACACGGCATTATTTTGCAAAATTTTGAAATTTATTAAGAATTTTGCGTATTCATATTATGTTTATAGTTTGTTTTCCTATTATTATAGGGGTGAAGGTGGTGAGCTCCCAGGATACAAAGTAACAAAAGACATTGCAGAAACAAGGCATTCCGTGCCATTTGTGGGTCTCATTTCGCCCCCTCCTCATCACGACATTTATTCCATTGAGGTTAGCAACTATTATTAAAAGCACAATTAAAAATATATGCCAATTATTCAATATAAATTTATTTTGCAGGATTTGGCAGAGCTCATTTATGATTTAAAATGTGCAAACCCTGAAGCCAGGATTTCAGTAAAGCTTGTCTCTGAAGTTGGAGTTGGCGTTGTCGCTTCTGGAGTAGCAAAGGTAATGTTTTTACTTTAACTTTTGTTTTCTTTTTTTACATTGTTTTTCTTGAAACAGGGCAAAGCGGAACATATTGTGATTAGTGGGCACGACGGTGGCACTGGTAAGCCTAACTTTCTCTTTTTTTAAAAAAAGCTTTTTTCTTTAATTTTTTACCTTTTCCTAAATTTCATTAATTTAGGAGCCAGCTCTTGGACTGGAATAAAAGCTGCTGGTCTACCCTGGGAGCTAGGTGTATCGGAAACTCATCAGACACTTGTCTTGAATAATTTACGATCTCGAATTGTTCTTCAAGCGGATGGTCAACTACGAACTGGGTTTGATGTGATCGTTGCCGCAATGCTTGGTGCAGATGAATTTGGATTCTCTACAGCACCTCTCATTGCAATGGGATGCACAATGATGCGAGTAAGTTTTTTTAATTGAAACTTTTTAAACCCTATTTGTGTTATTAATTAAAAATTAAACTTTCTTCTTAGAAATGCCATTTGAACACTTGCCCAGTGGGTATTGCAACGCAAGATCCCGTCTTACGTCAAAAGTTTGAAGGTCAACCTGAACACGTAGTGAATTTCTTTTTCATGCTGGCCGAAGAAATTCGTACATTCATGTCAAAGTTGGGAATCCGAAAATTTCAAGAGTTGGTTGGACGCACAGATTTACTAAAAGTACGAGAAACCACTCATCCTAAAGCGAGATATTTGGATTTTGGAGGTCTTTTGAAGAATGCATTATACATGCGACCTGGAGTAAACATTTTGGGAGGCTCTGTTTCTCAAGACTTTGAATTAGAAAAGAGACTCGACAACCAACTTTTGGCTATGACTGCACCCGTCCTCGAAGGAAAGCAAAGTCGTGTTGATATTGAAATGAACATGGTGAATAGTTGCCGAGCATTTGGTTCTACGTTGAGTTTTCACATTGCTCGAAGCTACGGAGATGAAGGATTGCCAGACAATTCCATAAATATAAAGTTGACTGGCTCTGCAGGACAAAGTTTCTGTGCATTTATGATAAAAGGAATAACGGTAACTTTGGAGGGAGATGCAAACGACTACGTTGGGAAAGGTCTGTCGGGTGGAGAAATTGTAATTTACCCACCAAAGGGAGCCTCTTCAGATTTTAAGAGCGAGGATAATGTAATTTGCGGCAACGTCTGCTTGTACGGAGCCACCACAGGGAAAGCTTTCTTCCGTGGAATTGTTGCAGAGCGTTTTTGCGTCCGTAACTCGGGTGCAATCGCCGTAAGTGAAGGCGTTGGAGATCACGGCTGTGAGTACATGACTGGAGGACTTGCTCTCATTTTGGGTCTCACTGGCAAAAACTTTGCTGCTGGAATGAGCGGAGGAATTGCTTACGTATACAATGTGGATGGAACTTTTCACAGGTAACTTGAAATGAACAATAGAAGAGCGTTTATGACAAATTAAAACAAAATTGAACATGAATGAAACTCTTTTATCATATATCTAATTTTACAGCAAATGTAATCATGAAATGGTAGAGTTACTCCCATTGGAGCTGCAAGATGACTTGAAGGTAGTCAAAGAACTTTTGGAAGAATTTCAAACAAAAACGGGATCAGAAGTTGCCGGGAAGCTTTTGGAAGATTGGCCTGCCAGTGCACGTCATTTCGTCAAAGTTTTCCCTTATGAATACCAACGAGCACTAAAGCAAATGGCAGAAGAGGAAGCAACAGCAGAAAGAATTGAAGTTCCCGAAAAGATCCCTTCACCAGAAAAGGTAAAGGAAGAACCAAAAGTAAAAGATATTGAGGATACTGTTCCAGATAAAGTTAGAGGCTTTATCAAGTACCCTCGTGAGCGTGGAGTGTATCGTGAAGCAACTCAAAGGCAGGATGATTGGGGAGAAATTTACAATTTCACTGGAGTCCGTAAAACTCTTCGTACGCAAGCTGCTCGTTGTATGGATTGCGGGGTTCCGTTCTGCCAATCCAGCCATGGTTGTCCTTTGGGAAATATTATTCCGTAAATTCAACGACCTCATTTATCAAAACAACTGGCAAGAGGCTTTGTCTCAACTTTTACAAACTAATAACTTCCCAGAGTTCACTGGAAGAGTGTGCCCAGCGCCGTGTGAGGGAGCCTGCGTTCTTGGAATTAATGAGCCTGCAGTCACCATCAAGAACATTGAGTGCGCCATCATTGACAATGCATACGAAAAAGGATGGATTACCCCTCACATCCCTACATTTAGAACCGGAAAGAAAGTGGCTATTGTTGGAAGTGGCCCAGCTGGGCTTGCTGCTGCTCATCAACTCAACAAAGCGGGACATCTTGTCACCGTATTTGAGAGAAATGATAGAGCAGGAGGTCTTTTACAATACGGTATTCCAACCATGAAACTATCCAAAGAAGTTGTCCAAAGAAGGGTGAAACTCTTGACCCAAGAAGGAATTGATTTTCGATTGAGCGCCCACGTTGGAAAGGACATAAGCGCCAAGAAACTATATGATGAATATGATGCAATTGCTCTCTGCTTGGGGGCAACATGGCCCCGAGACTTGCCCATTCCTGGTCGACAACTTGAAGGAATTCATTTTGCAATGAACTTTTTGGAAACTTGGCAAAAGAAGCAAATGGGCAACTCAATCAATCACCTCCCACTTTCCGCGGAAGGAAAAGATGTAATTGTTATTGGAGGAGGGGATACAGGTTGCGATTGCATTGCTACGTCTTTGAGACAAGGAGCCAAGTCAATTGTGACTTTTGAAATATTGCCACAACCTCCAAATGGAAGAGCAAGAGATAATCCATGGCCGCAATGGCCCAGAACATTTAAAGTGGATTACGGCTACGAAGAAGTTCGTGTAAAGCATGGCAGTGATCCTCGCAAATTCAGCACATTGAGCAAGGTAAAAATGAGTATACATAATACTATTTATAGCAGTAGCAGCTTTAATTTCAAAATTTAATTTCAACTTTTGTTTGAAGGAATTTTTGGATGATGGAAATGGTCACGTTGCTGGCATCCGAACTGTGCAGGTTGATTGGACGCGAGATGAAACAGGTCGCTGGAAGCAAGAAGAAGTTGCCGGATCTGAACAAGTAAGTGAAAGAATTTTTTCCTTCCTATCATCGTCTATTTAATTACTAATGAACGAAATAAATGGGCTTTAATAATATGTTCCCTGTACTTTACAGATTTACAAATGTGACATGGTTCTTCTCGCAATGGGGTTCCTGGGCCCAGAGAAGCAAATCATTTCAGAGTTGGAAATTGAGCAAGATGCCAGAAGCAATATTTCTACTGCCAGGGGCCGCTACAGTACAAATATTCCAAGAGTATTTGCTGCTGGTGATTGCCGACGAGGCCAGTCTTTGGTTGTATGGGCTATCTCTGAGGGTCGTCAGTGCGCTCGAGAGGTAGATGAGTTCCTGATGGGCAACTCTACCCTTCCCTCCGTAGGTGGTGTCATTCAAACACTCCAATCCCAAAAGGGTTAAAAAATGCAAGGTCAAATAGATTTTTTTGTGAGAGGGTTAGTATCATGATCGCAATTTAGACAAAGTTATAGAACTATATTGTGCAAAAATAGGCAAAATGTATTTTTTTCAACTTTAATAGAACTTTTTAATATATCCTACTATAAATAATCACATCTTATTCTAGTCTAAATTGTTAAGTTTTTAATTTTTTCCATATCTAGCAATTTTGTGCAAAAATACAGCTAAGCTTCATCTTTTAGTCAAATATTATATGCGCATTTTAAACATTATACTATTGTATTATTGAACCAAGTAAATTTGTAGGTGTTTTAGTTAACTATAAATAAAATAATACCAAAAATACAAAAAAAGTCCTAAAATAGCTTTTAGTTTCAGAGTAAGCTTACACTAATATTCTACATTTAAGTATATCACACAAATATAAACTTAGGTTAACTAAATAAAGAATGTTTTTGGAGACAATAAGCCTGTGCTTCCAGTTTCATCCATGTAAAAACTATCCCTTTTTGCGGACAATTTTTAATGGATATTTTAACTCGCAAAAACAGTTTAGAGTGAATACATAAAAGTGATATTCATTAATAAAATTATTATCTCAACCTCGACACATCTTTTTAGCGTTTAAACCATTTTTAAATTTAAGCTTTTTTCATCCACTATGTGACCTTTTATTTTTAAAATGATTTAATGATTATTAGATATTATATGTTTTACTTGAATACTGCTCATATTAATTTTACGTACGCAATCATAAAAATGTAATTATTTGCTATTTTAATTTACAAAATTCCTTTCTTTTGAAATATTTTAAAATAATTTAAAAATAAATCATTGTTTCTAAAAAAAGGAGTTCCTTTTAAAAATTGTTGAGCAAACAGTAAAAAAAGAAATAGTTTTGCTGTGAGCTTTTACATAAAATACACTTCTTGTGACTCATCTGAAACTTTAAGATTGCTGCCTGTTTCAATATATTACTAATAAAATGTTCTAAATATATAAAGAAAGATGCAAAAATCTATATATTTAAACTATAAATACTAGAAAGGAGAGTAAAAAGTGCCGAATATTATATGGGACATTCGATGATGATGTAGCAAAAAAAAATATCTCTAAATAAAATGCAGAAAAAGTATATCACTTTAGCGGTTATTATGTGTAACAGACATGAACTCTAAATACTGAAAAGGTCAGAGGGCACTGATTGATAATTGATAATAATTTTTAAAATATTATGTAAAATCATCGAATTTAATATTCAACTCACACATGATAGCACTGCACATGATTAGCAAAGTAGCCCGTTTGAAAAGTTTTAGATTAAAAAGAAAAAATGTGTACCTTCAATGTATACCTTATTATGTCACATTACGTACATGTCGTTAATTCTAAAAAATATGAGCAGTGAAATCAAAATGTTTAGTCTTAAAAAACATTAAAAGTGTGGAATATTTAAAAGTTTGCAACTTATCACAGCGAAAGGCTGAAAAATATTTTGCAAACAGTCAACCAAAATAACTATAAAATGTGCAAAAAATCTACAAAGTGATTCAACTTTAAATTTTTAGTTAGCTTTAAAGTAGCTTCTATTAATGTTTTAATGAATGAATAAATAAAAATGCCACGAAATAGTATGTGGAAAAGAAAATTAAGCAAAAATTTCAAATATTTATTCACCAATTTAATTGACGCCTACCATTTATGACATATAAAAATGGCCTTCCATTGTCCTTTTTGGAAAATTTCATGCAAGCACAAAATTCGCATTCATCGCCATGGTCCACACACCTTTGCGTTTGATACTGATTATTTATTTTTTCACTCTGCTTTCTCTTTTTAACAACATTTCTCTCATTGTTGAAACTTGAATGCGTCAGTGTTATATAAATGTCAAAAAGGGCCATTTATTTTTGAGGTTTGATAAGATTAATTAGATAAAAATGATCTACTACTTTCCCAACGAGTCTCCTGAAGAACTTGCTGAAAAAGAACGGTTGGATTTAAAAGAAGAAATTCGTAAAGCTTCAA
>JAANSO010003952.1:0-10672 GCA_036507315.1 Lepidocyrtus fimetarius | reverse complement strand
CGGGTGGGAATCAACCTATGGTGGGAATCCGCAGGGTGTGAATCCACCTGGGGGGAATCCGCCTACGGTGGGAATCAACCTATGGTGGGAATCCGGCTGGGGGGAATCCGCCTATGGGGGGAATCTGGTGTAGGGGGGAATCCGCCTAGATTCCTTACCGCTTGGTTTCACATTTGAAGCAGAGCAATCTTTAATTTATTAGGAAATTAATTAGTAATGGAAAAGGAGCTATTTTTTACACCAGCCAGCCCTGAACCAAATGGAAATAATTAAAAAGTTGTTTTTCTGGTTTAAATCTTTCTCTCATTCCAACCCAGAATTAACTGCTTCTGACTTCCTTTGCTTTTCTTAAATATTCCAGCACATTCTATTGTTTTAGCTTAGCAAAGTTGATTATGTAGGACGATTTTCCAGACGGAATACTGGCACTGACACCATTCAATGTTACTTTTTCTAGACAAAATCACAAACCTCTTTTGAGTTAGTACAGATAATTAAGTAGGACACTTAAGCTTTCATGGTAAAGTTTTTAATTCAATCTGAAAATGGAGTTGGGTTATAGTACAGCTATCCAGCTAGTGTTTAAATTTTGTCTTCCACTATTTTTACATTATTTAGGTGAATAAAATTATAGCAATTATGAAGGATTGGGTTTCTTTGCTAGCTCGAACAATGTTCAGAAAGGGGGTGGAGATCTGTTCTCATTTCCGTAAACGCTTTCGTGTATCTTAAGCACTATTCCACGTGTTTAAGAATTTCCCTCCTTACTTTAACCCACATAGTCATTAATCAAATAATTTTAAACAGAGCTGCTCAATTTACTCTTAACTGTAATAACCTGGCAATGCACTATCAAAGTATTTTTAGATAAATTTTAATTAAACATCTTTTCTATTTTGAACAATTAAATTAAAAGTCAAAAGAAAAACAAAATTGTTTTTATTCAATTCGTAAATAATTACAGTTAAAATAATTTAAAAACTCTTTTTCTTTTTCTTACACGGTCCATGGGGAGGAGGAGCCACGGAGCACTGTTTGTACCTCGTTTCCGTAAAATACTCTTCAGTAAATCCTAGGCTCTTCACGTGCTCATGGATTTCCTTCATCGTCTCAGGCGAAAGCTGTGGAAGGGTGCTGAGCACGTCCCAACTCATTTGTCCGTTGTCAAAACAAAAAGGAAAAACTGCGTACGTTTTATTATCCGTCATCGTCGTGTAAACCTTTCCGGAAAAAAACCCGGGCTTCACCGCAGGTTCGAACTTGCTCACTCCAGTGGCCAACTCTTCACTTACGTACTCCCTACTCCGACCGTTAAACCCATGGGAGGTCATGTTTCCATTGGGGTAAACATTAAACCGGATGCAGCCGTCGTAGTACATTCCGCCCTCGATGATTTCTTCAGCTTCTTTTTCGGGGAGTAGGTCACGGGTGATTGTGTAGAGGTCCAAGCGGCTCATGATTGGATAGTAGAGGTCAACACCGTCAATTGCCGCTAACTACAAAAATTAATTAAAAATTAATAACTTAATTATTGTTTAACTGACGATGTACTTACAAACTCCTCGGAAAGCGTCACAGTCTTTTTAATATCCAGACATTTTGTTTCTTGCGCACCTTCAAAGTCGATTGATTTTGCTCTTCCCAGCATAAGGAGTATAAAGAAAAACGAAGCCTTTCTTAAATTCTCCATTTTTTCTCAAAATATAAAAATTCCTTCCCTTACCATTAACTTGAGTCAATTCGAAATCGCAGTTTGAAAAAAACTGAGCTGTTTTATACCTAAATATGATAATGATTGAGCGAATCCTCCAAAAAAATTAATTGTCCTTGTTTGAAATCAATATTACGTTGTCCAAAGACCTTGCATAAATGTTCAGCACAAATTACGATATGTACAGCAGACAAACAAACACTATTAAAGTTTATTGTTTAGTTAATTAATTGCAATTACATTTGTGATTACAGCAGCACATGTTATCAAACAGTGTGATTATCAAGTTACGCATGTAAAGCCCTTCGAAAAAGTACTGTAACGGCAGTATCACTGAATAATTCTTTAAATAAAATGTCAATAATGGCAATAAAAATGTAGACCTGTTCAGATTTACATTTTTATTGCCATTATCAAGGTCATTTATTTGCAGTGACAGAAAAGGTTAAAAATAAGCAAACTAATCCTCACAAGGTCAGCGTTGAGACAGGTAAGGAAAATGAGACAAAAATTAAATTAATTGATAAGATTCAAACAATTCCTAGATAGATGAGCAACCTGAAAATAATGATTACTTAATTATAAGAAGGGATGCCGTAGATTCCAAAACTTTGCCTTGGAATATAAGCGGAGTGGTTACTTCAAGATAGTTGCTTGCTCCAAGTCCAACCCTCAACTCTGCACAACTTCGCAGTATTCTCTGTCCCAATTTAGTTGCATTTGAACCTCTCGGCTTCCTTGCGTGGTATCCTCTCACGTCTTTCTTGATCATTCCAGACAGATGATGCAACTCCGCAAGGAAGCCGTACACGATTAAAATCACGAGCAAGCACTCCAATCCAACTCCTCCGTAGAATGAAGACATGGCCAGTTTTTCAAAACTTCCGCTCCTCTCTCCATTGATTTTGACAAGCATTAACATGCAAATCACTTGCGTGGTAGTTCCTGCAACAATATTTTGCGCCAGTCCCATTCGATGGATTGCGACAAATAGCCCTGTCAATATTTGCAGTTGTCGGTAAAACCTCACAGATTTTTCAAGGTCTTCTACCTTTCTATTTCCAGTCCTTCTTCGTATTGCCAATGACATCAACCTAACGAAAAATAAAAACTTTGCACATTTTGATTTTGTCTTTAAATTATAAAAAATACCTGCGAAAGCCGTAAAGTCCAGCCATCAATGAATTGACAGAGCTGGTAACTAGCGTGGCTAGAAAGGCCGCAGCTCTTGAAACCATTTGGAACAAAATCGAGTTCAACAAAAACAAAAAGAGCATTTCCAGGAATCTACAAAATCCTGTTTTGTCTTCATCTTTGAAGTGTTCTAGAAAGAACAAAGTGTTGAGCGGAAGTGAAGGCAGGAGTGCGGAGGCAATCCCAGCAGAAACGCTGACAATTGTGCTGATTTGAGCTTGATATTTGCAAAGGTGTCTTGCAATTTTTATTTTATTCCAGAAGGTGGAGTTAGCTTCTCTTTGAATACTGAAAGGTTGAGCTCCTCCTTTTTGCCAATTCTTTTCCAACTGAATCAATCCATTGATCAGCCCAGCGATTTCTTTCTGCTTCGAGAAAAACACGAGAAAATAAAACACTGCGGCGCCCGAATAAATCACGAAACTGACAAAGCATTGGCACCGAGTTGACAGATTTTCTGATGAGGACAACGCGTAATAAAGTGGAGGGAGACTTGCCAGAGATGTGGCTGCAACGTGAAAGCCCAGCCAATCCAAGGAGGAACCTTTCAAAGGTTCAAATCTTTCAAGGGCTTCGTTCCATTCCAAAATTCGCACACTTGTGTGAACTTTGACCCCGATTTCATTTGCTTTTTTCAAGTATTCTAGAAAATCTGAGGAAATTAGCAGCATTTTATTGCAATGGTGCTAGAAGCTGTGTTTTTTTTCAATGCTTATAGAATTGACGCAAATGACTTTTATTGAAGGACACTCTTGCCACACTCCAAGTTTTAAGTCACGATGGAACTTAATAAAAGCAGAACACACTTTTGGCGGATATTTTATTAAAATCATGGAATCAATTAATTTTCCTGTTTTGATGATACTATTTTAAAGTTTGTTGCAGATTTCTTTAAACAAAAGCAAAATTGAAAGCTTAGCCGGAAATGGACGTTGAAAATTGAGCTTTATTTAATTTTTGGTCGATATTAGTAAAACTACTTAATTATAATTCTGTTCTTCAACACAAGTTGGTAAGCTTATGCAAATAATAATTTTATCAAATTATATTTTAATCAAAAACTAGAATATAAATCTCGTATAGAACTTTTATCTGAAATAATTTACATTACTGGAATATAAATATTATTGAGATTTAGCAGAAGGTGATATATTGCTGGAAGTATCCCATGCATTGTTCTGCCTCCTGGGTATCAGAATGTCCTATTCCCCCTATCCTTCCTTCACTACTCTCTATGATACTTGAGAGAATTTAAACTTTGCTTGCTGGACACACTCCATAACTTCATGTAACTCCAAGATGAACAGAAAACTTAAGTGACGCTGACGCTTGATCTGTCTTCCATTCCTGAAGATGGACTAGCTAGGTTTTTACATAATCATTTATTTCTACTCTACTGGCAAACCACTTTCCACAAATGGCATAGCGTTGTTTGGTTTTCTGCTTTCCAGTTCTTTCTTTCTGACCCGGCATCGTCCTTGCTTCGTCGTCGCTTCACGCCTCTGATCCATTTCCATTTTTTAAAATGTATTTCTCTTTATGCCGCTTTATTGCTCTTTATTCTGAAGTGTTCGATTCAAAAGCTGCAATTTTGCAAATACATATTTATTTTACACTTTAATATGCTAATCATATGGAAAAATGACACAGGAACCACTACAAATCGAAACGATAGTTAAATAGAGGTTCTCCACTGTCAAAGTAAGTGGCATAAGGATTTCGTTTCGAATTTTATATTTTGCAAAAACTTCGATAGTGCAGTGGGATCATCTTTGAATAGATATTGTTGAAACGGGGCTTTTCGAAACCCAAAAGGATCAGTTCCCTTTTCCTACGTACCCCAATAAATAGACTTTCATCAAATGCCTGGAATGATTAGTTTATTGAAATGAAGACTGCGGCAGCTTTTTCAAAGTCTCATCACTCCAACTCCCATTCCAAATAAGAACACTTTTCAAGTCATCTAGTTTGCTAATGTAACTTGCAACCATGGTGGCCAAAATCTTGATAGATGACGAAAGCAATGAAGCCTATGTATTTGACAAAAAATTAAAACCGTCATTTTCTTTTATTAAAGCTGTGCATAGTTTGTTTTAGAGATTTTTTCATAAAAACTTGAATTTATATTTACCTCATGGGTACCGAAGTACCCAACGAATATCTTCTCGTTCCTTGAATTTCACTTTCTTCCTTTGCTACGTTTGCTAGTTTGCTTCATTACTTATTTCGGCCCTTGGCAATGAATTGCATCTCTTCCCTTTTCCCATTTTAGTTGTTTGCTGAATTTTTCAATTTTTACAGAGAATATCAAGATATGATATCCAATTTTTAAGCTACGAATTCGATAATAGTACACGTACGGGAATGAAGGAGACACGCAATTGAGCTCATTTCTTTTTGAAATGTCAGCTGTGATGTTTTTATGCACTAAATAAAACATGGGGAAAGAGTTGAATTGAAAGAAAGAGTAAAATGCATTAAAGGGACTCGAACAAAAAATTCTCATTATGATCTGTCATGAAAGTTGCTTCTGATAAAATAAAAACAATTGTCGACGACAATTTGTCGCTTTTTAAACGTGTTAAAATGTCTCAAAAAGTTAATTATTCTTGGAAGTTAAATCAAACTTACAGAAAAATTAACACAAGTGAGTTTTGCTTTCTCTGTTTAAAAACCACTAAAATTAAAACCGAAACACCTTATGAGCTGAATGGGTTTAGCAATAATAATGAATCTAAAAAGGATAAAGGAAACCCACCAATTTCATTGCTTTGTCTTCGACGACATTTAAGAATCAACGATAATGAAATATCTGGAAGTGGTGAACCTTCATCAGTTCCAAACGACGATTTTAAAGTGAATCTGTGCAAAGTGTGCCAAAAGATTGTTTGCAAGTTTTCAGTTTTATTCCAGCAGTTAGAAAAAATTGAGATGGAAATGGATTACTATTTGGGGAAAATCAGGCTTTGTATCAAAGAAGGAATGGAAAACCTTGAGCTGGTTGATGCTTATTCAAAGGGGATGACCAACAAGGCTGATACTTTGTCCCAACTTGCGTGGATTGATAAGTTGAGGAAACAGATCTACAAAAAATGTAACACATATTTAATCATATTTTTAATTAATACCGGTTTTGCATTTTTTGTAAAATATTTTTACTTCAGGCTCGACCGTTCGTGTTGCATCACATCCAAGCGTAGATATTGACAAGGTTGGGATAGAAAAAGATTCAATTCGGCCAATCGCTAAAGAAGAGGATAACAATGAAATCGAAGAAGCTGGCAATAACGAAGAACCTTCGCCACCAGTTTCACCTCAAACTTCACCAACTGACTCCTGTTCCATTTCAAATATGACCGAAAATGCAATTTCGCCAACTCAGATGGAAATTGAGATGGATAAGAACGCAAAGAGATTTCATTGCCCTTCCTGTAATCAATCGTTTACCCAAAAACACGTTGCTCAGACCCATTTCAATGTGATTCATCTGCAAGAAAAATGGAAATGTGAGCATTGCACCATAGAAATACGTGCATATCCAGTGGCAATACGCACGCACAAAAGCAAATGTCGTGAAAGCCTTCAAAAGAGTTCTGAGGATGGAAAAGCTCGGAAGCATTTCAGGTTTCCCTGTGCCATCTGCAGCAAAAGGTTTCCAAACCCAAGCCGTCTTGCAAAACACAAGCGGATTGTTCACGAAGCATCCAGACCTTTCCCATGCACGGTATGTGGAAAAGGATTTAAACACGCTTCTGATTTAAAATTGCACAATTCTTCCGTCCATTTGGGGGTAAAGTGGAAATGTAAATTTTGCTCGAAAGGTTTCAGCCAACCTGGACGCCGTGCAATGCATGAGAAAACGTGCTTAAAGAAGAGTGACGTGAAAGTTGAAAGGGAAGTCCCAACCAAGCTCAAGATTTCTAGGGATTTATTGACCGGTCGGGTTCCCTGCCCATCTTGCGAGAAAACCTTTGCAGAAACTTGCCAAGCTCGCCGACACCACAACGAGATCCATCTTAAGAAAAGGTCAAAGTGTGACCTGTGCCTCGCAACTTTTGCCGAGTCTTGTTTAAATAGGCACAGAAAAACATGTTTGGACAAAATTCGACGGCAAAGCAGGCTTTTGTTTTCATGCCCGACGTGTGGAAAAAAGATCCCAACACGCAAAAGTCTTGTTCGCCATCAACGGCGTCACTTTTCCAAAAGCGAGTTCCCCTGTGACCTTTGCGAGAAGCGTTATAAAGAACGACGCCATTTAAAGTACCACAAGGACACTGCTCACTTCAACAAAACAATTTCTTGTGAATATTGCAAGAAACGGTTAAAGCCCCGTAGCTTTTTTGACCACAAGAGAAGATGCGAGAAGAAAAATTCAGCAATAAAATTGGAATCAAATGCTCAAGAAGCAGAAGATAGTGTTGCAACAAGTCAACTTAATCATGAATGAGTAATTCCTTGAATAAGAACAATGTACAATTTTTATTAAGAGACAAAATAAAATTCCTTAAAATTCCTCATTCATTTGTATTTTTATTATTAAATCTCCAAAAAGAACCATATTTAAGTAGCTTGTTGAATAGATTAAAAGTCAAGGTTAGGCTTCCATTTATATGTAATCAGATCAAGTATTAACCCCAACTAATTCTGAAATAAGTGATAATTTGAGCAGAGGTTTTATTTGAAAAACTTTTGTAACGATTATAACAGTCATTGTTTAAAATAAAATTGTAAACAATTAAAGTTTTGATGAATCCAAACATGTTTGCTCACTTCCCAAACATTCCAGTTACAGAATTGATTTCATCTTTATCAGCATCAAAAGTAACGCTTGTTTTAATTTTAGTTAAACTCGTCTAGAAAACAAAAACATTCACTATTTTATTTCTTTTTTCTTATAGGCTTACAAATTGTTTATTTTACATTTTCAAGATTGCATGTAAAATTAACTCCAGTATCTGGGAGCAACGCAAGGTCGAATGTAAATGTTTGCTTGAATTTGTAATTAATAAGATTGAAACACTTGCTGTGACTGTGAGTAAAACAAGAAGGTTGAAAGTCCATGTTTTGGTGATAGCGGATGCATTGGCGAAAATAACGCAAAAATTAAAAAAACGTTGAAAAAGTTGAAACAAAAGGAAAAAATGATGTTTAGAATTTTGAATTTATTAATCTCAAGAATCTAATTTTACATTTAATTATTAACCTGGACAACGAGTGGAAGGACGACGGGTGCCGGAGGGTACAATCCTAAAAATCAAAAGATATTTTAAACTTAATTTTGTATTTTTAAATCCAAAAATAGAACAAGAAACTTTTTTCAAGTACCTGAACATCCTTTTCCCCTTAAGTGTATTTGAATGTTCTTTTTATGTTTGAAAACCTTCTCGCAGTATTTACACTGAAAGAGTTTAATTCCCCCTGGGGTAAGTGCCCTGTTATGCACATCCCTCACGTGCTGGTGAAGATTTCCCCTTTCCCCGAATCTGTTTGGACAAAAGGGGCACTTGTGGGGCTTTTCCTTAGTGTGGCTGCGGAGGTGACGGCTGAGTTCACCATTATAATGAAATGATTTTGGACAGTGTTTACAACTATATGGCTTCACCAAATTGTGTCGCACTTTGTGTCTTGCCAGGGCTCTCCAGTGGGGAAACATTTTCCCACAAGTTGAACATTCAGTCGGGCCTTCTTTGGCGGGTTTTAATTGCTTTGTGAAAACTGGAGGAGGCCCCGTTAAAGGAAGGTCTTCCGATTCATCATAAAATACTTTGAGAGGGTCTCGTGCATCCTCCACCTCCACATGATTTAGATTGCCTGCAAGGTTATCCTCATCGTCCAACTCGTCTAGAGTAGTATGTGGTTCCTCCTCAACTTCAGCGGTCTTGTGGTTATCAATATCAACTTCCTGGCTCAAATGGGATGCTTCGGATTTAATCACTCTTTCTTTTCTCACAAGCTCAATCCGTGGCAAAATCCTGCTAATTTTTAATTGACATTTTCTACCCATTTTTAATCGAATGTCTTCCACAAGTTTTGAATGTTTCTGGGCTTTAATTTCTTCATTTAATTCAAAATTGCAATATTTGTTTATTTTTAAACGCTTTTGAATCTCGTTTAATTCTTGTTCCATTTTCATTCGAGCCAACTCCAGGGCTTCAAAATGTTTCGAGAAAGACTTCAAAATCAACTCACATTCACCACACAGCTTAACTCGAACTTCAGTTTTGTTTAAAATATCCAAAGGTTTATTGCAATGGGAGTTAAACTCATTCAGAGAGATTTTCAAGTAACGGAAAATATTCTGAATCGAAGAATATTTTATGTCTTGTGCATTATGCACAATTATTTCCCCAAAGCAAAGAAAACAATTGTTTGCAGTGTTTAAACAAAACTGGTATCTTTTATTCCTCTCCATTTTAAAAACTGAAATAGTTATATCCGGAAAACTAAATGAATTTGGTTTGCCTGCGGTTTTTTACCCTCAGCTGTTTCAAATGACTTGCATTGCATTCTCCCTCTTGTTCCTTTCTTTACAAAATGCCTAACAAAGCCAAGCATCGAGAAATAAAATGTATCTGTAGCAAACAAAGCAAGCTTTTTAGTCAAAGTCGGATGTAAAAAGTAAAGTTCTTCCTTTATAAATTATGACATTGTATAATATTGAACAAAATGTAAGATGATAAATAAAATAGTTTATCAAGCTATAATTTATTTGTCTCGCATTGTTTTATTTTAAAATATTTTTTCATTCAAAAATGTAATATTATGCATTGGAAAATTTCAAAAGCATGTTATTTTAACATGCAAATCCTTGCGGTATTCTTCAACTCCTACATTTCCGGTTGTTGGAGCAGCTCTAGTAATGTTTCCAAATGTGCCGATCAACACAATCAAATGGGGTCCTTTCAAAGTAATCCTCATCCTCTTGGAAAGTTACTTTGAAAAGATTGGAACACCCTACTGGATTCTGCAGAGGTTGGCTTCATTTTTGATAAATGGGGTGATGCGGGACATCTTTGGAAAGACTTGGGCTCTAACAATTTTGCAAATAATTGTGTGATGTATAGGACTGGAAGAAGCAATTAAAGCAGCAAAAAAGTAAGTTAATTATCTTTCTAAACATTTTAATTAAATTTTATTAAATCTTAGGAAAATTCAACTAAATTTGAAGAAATTCATGCGGATTTACAGACCACAAATACTGGAAAGAATTTTTATCATCAAATGCCACGATCCACTCGTTTTTTGTTGACCTTGAAAATTCCGAGTGAGTTGGAGGAATAATAAAATTGTACGCTTTATCTAACATGCGCTTTTGTATTGAACAGGTATTCTTTACGTGCAAGCCAATTCATGCTGGAGTTTATACGGCTGGTCAATAAAATGAATCTGGAAAGACCTTCCTCGTGATTTACAGCGTTACTTGAAAACTCTAAACATGTGATTACACTTCAAGTTTTAACTCCTGCTTATTACTAGCTCAAAGAGCTAGTCATGATATCGATGTGTTAGTCTGTCTGTCTGTCTGTCTGTCTGTCTGTCTGTCTGTCTGTCTGTCTGTCTGTCTGTCCGTCTGTCCGTCCGTTCCCACGAGAAGTCAAAAACGACTTGACAGATTTTAACCAAATTTGGCAGAAAGGTAGATTGAAGCCTCGGACAGAACTGTATAATTTTTCAAGAATTGTGGTCTAACGGTTTGGCCGTTAGGAATGAAAGTTTGCACAGAGGTGTAAATTTTCATTCAGCCTTAATGCATTAAAGCCTTTCTAA
>JAANSO010003951.1:0-10674 GCA_036507315.1 Lepidocyrtus fimetarius | reverse complement strand
CTTTCACTGCACATGCCGAAACAAAGTAGTAGAGCTTAATATTTTGGGGTAAGTTGGGAACCTCCTAAGGTTATATTTTTCCAGTTGATCACATGCACACAAGGAAGTTTCACGTAGGGAGAGACAGAGCAGGGCTCGGTATATGTTGAAAGGCTTAAAACATTGTTGCTCAAACTTTAATGATAAGACAATTGAATCTCTATTGCTGTAAGAGAGCAAGAAGAACACAGTGTATTAAACGACTTTTTTAGAGAGCCTTTTTTCTTTCACTCTTTCTTTTCCCTTAGAATGAAAGTGTGTGTGTACTCATGGTATGTTTATGACATAATATTGTTCAGATGAAGCCAACCACCACACACAGCAACAAAGTAACTTTTAAAAAACAGTTTGGAACGTTTTTTTACAATGAAAGGTAAGCGTGACCATCATCAACCACTTCGCTCAAGTTGTGCAAAGCAACTGAAACAGTGAAGGAGGAACTGCTGTGAAGAAAAAGGGCTTTCAGAGATCTCCTCAACAAACATAAACAAACGCATCGCTTCTCGTCGTCGCCGTTTTCTTAGCAAGCAGGAGCAACTTGTATATCTAATGGCCATATAGAGAGATGTAATAAAAGTGCTTGTTCATTTAATGCATGCAACAATACTCACCAGTCATCTCACACACAAACAGTTCACCTGCTAAATGACAGTAACCTACACAATAAAGTATTATTACTACCATTTACTACCTCATTATTGCTTAAAACTTATCTCCCTCTCTGTGGCGGCCGCATAGTGGTAAAGGTGATCCCATAACACCAAAGCGTTCCTTATTCTCATACAATGCCAACAAATAATGGCAGTATTAATCTGCAAGTCAATGTTTTGCCTAAGACGCTAATAATCCTGTGAGCCGCGTTGTGCATTATTATTTTTCTAACCTTTTTTGCTCTCTTAACTCTTCTTAACTATCTCTCTAGTTTCCGTACTGTTCATTAATTTAACAATTATTACATGATTTTTTTGCGATATTGCAAGTTGATGATGATGCTCGTCATACGGATGAGTTAGTTTACCTCGATAATATTATAACTTACAAGTGTTTAGGATTCTAATTTAATTTGACTTGTTCAAAATTACTTTATGACAGGGGAATGTAGTAAAATTGCCGAGCATATAGCTCGAGAACATGTAATATGTGACGTGTACGGTAATGAGATTTGTAATCATGTACATATATGAGAATTAAATATTATTATTATTACGAATGTTTTATATGTGTGTATGTGCACAATAAATCGAAATAATTAAATCTACAACATGATTCTCTCCATCAACATGAGAAACTACTGCTGCGATAACTTCATTGTAGTTACAATAATAATAATAATTGAGCCTTTACGAGACATTTTAGCTTTAAGTAATATATATGGTAAAAGTGTGTACAAGAAACGAGACATTTAAGCTCTAACTAATATATATAGTAAAAAAATGTACAAAAAACTTTAACACCCATTATGATTATTATTGTTTGAGATGTCTATCTATCTGAAACTGTGTGAATGCGAATAAGGAAGAGGATCGTTTGCGTTTGCTCACAGAAGAACCAACTTTAAAATCAGCAGTAGGTAAATAAAGAACCGCAACTGGTCATATCCTTCAGTCTAATTGCATGGAAAAACAGTAGTAGCTCCTTGTGATTTCATAGGTTGCAAATAATTTGACACTTTAGTCATGAAAAATGCTTTATATATTATTTTTCTTATATATATTATGCTAATATAAATAAAATTTCAGTCAGATTGTAATAATAATAAAAAGAACGATAAGAAATTGCTCATTTTTCTTTTCGTGATCGTAGCTAATTACATATAATGCGTTTAAATAAGTTAATATTTTCTTGTCAAAAAAATGTTGATTGAATGTTGCTTTAAATTAGTTAGTTAGTAGTAAAGTAAATCAGCAGAATGAACATTAATCTGCTTCCTCTTTAACGTTCGATTTTCCCTTCTTCCCTGCTCTCTCTGCTCACAAAAAAAGTCAATTTTGAATGGTCGACATTTATAACCGTACGTCCATTAATTACAGAACAAATTAGACATGTGTTTGCTTTTTCCTTTACCTCCTTGTTTTCCCCCTTTCATAAGTTAATGAGACGGTAAAAAATTAATCTACGTTCATCTAAAAACTTCATAGTTATCACAAATAAGGAATTATTTCATGATTTGAAAAGTAAAGGAGTTTTTTGTCACGAGACATTAGGAACGCCTGTTGGAAATATTAGCTATGCTAATGTTTTAAATAGCCGTAAGGATCAATGCATAATAAAAAACGAGTAAAGGATACACTTTGTATGCTTTACTCACACAAACATACATCACCGGATAATACACTTTTTTCTACTAATGGTTATTTTTCTTGGTTTGCTCCCCAAAAAGTTAATTTACTGCTTACTTACGTGGTGAGAAATGAGTAATGGTCATAGCTAAAATGTAAAGATTTTATTACCAACAACAAAACATCAAAAACTCGGACTCGTCTTTGTCTTTCCTTCTCTTTCTTTCTCCACTCCACACACACAGAAAGATGATTGAAAAGGGCAATTTACTGCATCCCTAAAATACTAGAGTCAAGAGCATATTATTCAGGTTTAGTTATGATAAGCTAAAGACAAGTTGATTTTGATTAAATCTTCGAGAGCTAACATGATATGAAGTGATGTTTTTTATACCGCTGCTGCCGTTGTTGTTATTGTTTAGCTTAATACTTCAGCCTTCCAAAAGGCATGTCAGAGGAGAAGATTTTATAATGCAATATTAAACTATATTATGTTCCTACATTATACTCTCCTCTTTTTCTTGTGTAAGAATAGAACCTAATTAATGATAATGATGCTTACTCTAAATGATTAGATGATAGATTAGAATGGGTGTAGAAAATTTTCACAGTTCGTTTCTGGCTCCCCAATTGGCTGACATGCGTGTTTTTTGGCGGAGAATGGGAGCAACAAGGCTCTCTTCAGTAATTGAACTGTCTTAAAAAACTCTTTCTCGTTATTATTTAAGCTCAACAACAGTGTCCGTTTAAGCTAAAGACGGGACCAAGATATAAAACGTACAATGCAATAAGCACTCTTCTTCTCTGTCTTATAACTCTTTCTCGTTATTATTTAAGCTCAACAACAGTGTCCGTTTAAGCTAAAGACGGGACCAAGATATAAAACGTACAATGCAATAAGCACTCTTCTTCTTCTCCGTCTTATTCAAACAAGAACAGAAAGCATTATTGCCACAACAGTCCTCTCTACTACTACTACGCGTGCTTATGACGAGTCTGCTGAAAGTTTATTCCTAAACGAATGGGGAGGAACAACGACTGAAAAGCTAAAGTTTGTGTGTGTAAAGAGGGGAAAATATAGAAGCTGNACGAATGGGGAGGAACAACGACTGAAAAGCTAAAGTTTGTGTGTGTAAAGAGGGGAAAATATAGAAGCTGTCTCGAACAACGAAAGGGTTTAGAATTTTGTATGAAGGCATAATATGTATGTGGTAGAGAAGAGGAGCGCGGAGAGGAAAGGATAGTGAATGGTCATATACAGGATTGTTGATAGAAGGTTGTGGTTTAGATTGAAAGTGGGAAGGAAAGGAATCTGAGTGGTACGCCCAGAAACACGAAGCTAAAGCCAACCTGAAGTGGAAGGCGGATCTTCTGACGCATGCAGTGCAGATGTTTTATAGAGAAAATGTTTACAATAACATATATAAAGGTATACTTACTTCTCTCATTTCCTTTATTATCCAATTTGTTTTATTAGACAGAAAAGAGAGATTTTCTTTTACAACAACATGCGCATATCCCCATTACTTTTACATTCAGTTGCTTGTTAATGATAGAAAGAGCAATATTTAACGATGATGGTATGATGGTGGTGTGCGATTTTCATTATTATTAGGGTTTCTAATTGAGTTCTTGCTACTGTTGACTTTTTATGACCGCCGGTGAAAAAGATGAATATTGAAAATTGGATTTTATATGTACGTTCCTTCGCTTTTCTTATTCCTTCTCCTGGTAAATATGTACGGACTGATTGATGGACTGGCCATTTTATTCCTGATGAGTATTATTGAAACTTTTTTTTAGCTGTAAGAGAGAGAAGGAACATGTAATGAATGATAATTTTGATAATTACCGTAACTGTAAGCAGGAAAAAATCTTTATTCTTTTAATGAATAATGAACTTAAAAATTCATTGTAAAAGAAAGGCACGCAAAATTGTATTTAGTTGTATTGATGACTTCAACTCTTTCTTCTTCCTTACTCTTTTTTATTTACTCCTAGTATCTAGCTTCTTTCACAGTCAGTCCACTTGTCAAAATATGTTACTTTACTTATTCAACAATGATCTATTTGGAATTATGAAAACTGCATTCTTTAATGCTTATTAGGAATCAAATCAGACATTTCAGTTGTTTGGTCGGCACAATAATCGGCAGGAGCAGCAGAGTTTGTTGAATTGAACAAATTTTGTTCATCATTATGCAGGCTAATCTCTCTACTGAATCAATATTCATCATCAAATTTGTTCCTCGAAGAAGAAGGGTAGAGTCATCCAATAATCTTCTTAAACGAAAAAAACGTTTAAATCAGGTTGCAATTGCTTTATTGCTTGGTTTTTCGACTATTTTAGTTTCAATTTAGCATAATCATAATAATATTTTCTTTAAGAGAGAGAGAAAAATGATATGATTTTCCCAATCATGTACAGTTAAATAGAATCGGAACTGAGCAATAGCATGATCATGTCTAATTTTTCAGTATTAAATTGAGGCTTAAATAAGCGATCGATCACCTTTATAACGAATCCAATGGCAGAGATCATTATGATGAATGCGCCACAACACGAAATCCCTTTAAGGGAGAACTCTCTCAGCTGCACGTCTTAAAGCGATTCACATGAGTCATGGTCATTTTTCCTTCTGTTCTTTTCTTGAACCCTTTAACAAGCATTTTACTGGACTACCATTTCTTCATTTACTTTTCAACTGAACTATATCAAGTTTATTAAGGGACCCTCTTCTCAACCTAATTTATTTTTCTGATGATTTAAAAAATCTGACTCAGCTCAGCTTATTACCCTCCCCCCACTGCACCTAATATACATACATAACGCTTTTTATCAATAAATTTTTAACTCTTCAACGCAGACCGTGGCCCTACGCTTTTTCTTGTAAGCTTTTAAAAAGTTTTACCTCCCGCCAGGCTAAATAAATTAAATGAGATGGATTTGATTATATCGATACTGAGAGCTTTTAGCATTTGAAAAAATAACTTCTTTGAATGTTTATTTCCATGATTTGAAGTGGGCAACGAAAGTCAATACAATCATAAATTAATTCCAGCTAATTCAAATTCATCCCAAGTCAATTCGTTAAATCTTTTGTAGCAAATCATTTCTCCAGAAGTTCTTAAAGGTTTCAAGCAATCTCGTTTGGCTAGCTTATAAAATCTTTTAAGCAATAAACTCTGCAATTATTTTTGATTTGATGATAAAAAAGAATCATTTTGGTATGACGAAAGTCAATATAGAACCAAAAACCAGCTGCTTTAACGGAAATCAAGGGTATAGTATAACGAAAACTCAATTAACAGATCATTCATACCTTTTTCTATTTCCATTTTTATTCATTGGACAATTACAATAACCCATCTCGTTTTGAACAATCGTATTTTCCTTACCACTTTTGGCTAAAAGCCGAAGAGAAAGCTACCGCAAACACAATGAAGGAAGAAGTGGATTCAAAGCTAAAGGTGCCATATATCCTACCGCAATTAACCACAAACAAATTCACAAAGCCTAACATAAAAGAAATCAATTCATAATTGCTCAACAGCAAATCGAATCCGACAGTTTGGCTCCAATTTATTTTCTGTGATGATGATAAAAACAGGTAAACTGTTTGTTGTGGGTTTCAGGAAGAATTTCATATTGCCGTGTCATTCTCCGGCTCCCTGAGAACCTTAATCGTTTTCTTTGTTACATGATTTGATGTTGTAAAAAAGTTGTAAACTTTTTCTAAACCGAGAGTACAGGCTGCTGCTGGTGAAGAAAGAAACTGTAAAAGATTTTGACTTTATACTTTGGGATAAATACCTACGTGTAAAACAATTAAATTAAATTACTGCGCTTTTTCTCTAAAACATTCAGCAAAAAAAAAGTTTAATTAATTTTTGACGTTTATAGTTCCTATATTACTCAAGTCAAAACGGAAAATGAACGTGGTATTATATAGTGTGGTATTACATACATGCATGATATGGCCAAAAGAAAAGTATACATTTCATTTCGTCTTTCCCCTTCCACCTCCTACTCTTTAACCTCTAAAACTTATGTTAATTACAAACTAATATTACCTTGCAACAGTGTTTCCTTAATTGAAAATATCATTTCACTCTGCCATCCTGTTTTTATATATTGAGGCAACCCTTGTGAACAGGAAATAATGAAATGTTTTTTAACCAAATCCATTCGTAAAATAAACAAGTAACGTAAAATTTGGCAGATGATTCACAGAAAGTATTATTCTAATTAATGTGAGGTTATATATATTTGCGTTAATGTAATTAAATATAAAATAAATACCATTTGTAAGTGATAACAACAAATACTTCACTTGTATTAGCAAGAAAAAGCAAGTTTTCAGTTTTCATTTGCATTGCATTTTACGTCTATTTTATTTGGTCGCTATTTTAAATGAGAAAAAGAGAAGCTGCGAGTAAAATATTCCCACAAAGTCAAGAGAATAAGAAATGGAAAGAACATTTTTTGAAATATTAGATTAGAAAGTACGTGATTTTCACCGAGAAGAAAATGAATTTAAGAAAATGGGGAGTTAAGAAATTTTGCATTGCGCAACTTTTTACAGATTTGATAAAACATTGAAGCTTTTAGGCAACGTAATGATTTGGCATAAAGGCACAATAAAATAATATAAAAATTAAAATATTTATGTTTTCAGAGATTTTTTATTTTCTAGTTGTTTAATTACTACTACTAGCCTAATTCATTGAATATAAATAGATTTTTGAAGTATGGTCTCAAGGATTGTCAGTTAAACAAAATGTAAGTGTCAAATCAATCGGGACTTTGGATAAACATACTTCACCGGTAAAAATACAAATGCTCACATTGAATTGCTCATCTCAAGAAAATCAACTCACAGTTCCTACCGAATTTGGGTTTATAATTACGTTTAAAAGAATCACTTTCTGCCATATTCCTGTAAAATATTACACTATTAAGTAAGATTACACAAAACAATGTTTTTCGGTTTGTTGTTGAAAACAAATTATTTTCCAAATTAGTTGGTTTTTTAAAAAATGATCCATTCTTCATTGTTTACCCAGCAAAAAGGTAAAATTATTTTTTGTTGAATGCATGAATTAGACTATTAGTTTATGGTTAAGGTAAGCACACGGCTCATGATTTTGTAACTTTGTCAGTGATCATGAGCCGATTATTAAAGGTGCTTCAAAATCTCTTTAAACAAACATTTCCTTAATACAGTTTTGTTCGAAACAGAATGACAAAACCAAGGATAATGTCGGCGAACCACTTTGTTTTCTGAACTCAAATCAAATGAAAAGTTTTTTATATTACAAGTCCAGTAACTACGAAAGAGTTAAATTATAATAAGAGGGTTGACTTTTGAGGAGGCGCCATTCATTAGACTAATGATCCAAAACTTCTGTCCATAAATTCTTGTCCATTCCTTTGGTTTTTTGTGTTTAGAAATAATAAGTAAAGAAGGGACTAGGAAAAACTAGTATACCCTTATAGGTAAATAAAGTCTTTATTACCGCAGGAAATTAGGAAACCCAAATCCCTACCCTACAATTAGCATTAGCACATCAAACTGAGAGATATATAATCGTTTAGTGATGAACTTTTACAAGGGAAACAAGAAACTCATTGTTCTAAAAATTTATTGATGTGATGTACAATACCTCCAGCGCGTATGCAGAGCAGAATAATACAAATAATAGGTGTACGCTTGGGCTTTTAGGTTTTCTATTATTATTTGAGCAGCAACAACAACACGGGCAATAATAAGCGAATCTCGCATATCATCATTATCGTACCCAGCTTAATGATTGAAATGCTACTGGGTAGTTCTCCAAAGCTCAGCTTACTTATTAGCTTATATTCACGATAAATAAAAAAGATGAAAATATTTGTGTGCACTGTTATTATCATTACTATTGTAAACACATATTATATATTCTTCCATTATTATAAGAAACAAAAGCCAATTACGACACCAGATTTTTCTCTTTATCGTAATTTACTTTATGGTATGATGTTTTCGTCGAAATGTAGTTTAAGTCTATCAACTACTGTCGAATTTCATCAGTGTCACGACGTGATTTTTAAATGAATTTATTAACTAAATGCGGTTCCCATTATAGAACCGTGCATATGCTCATCATTAAAATAAGATTAGGAAAATGATAGACATATTTGCAAACGTATTTGTTTTCACGATTAGTTAAAATATAAACTGCATGCTGTTGTGGTTTTACTGCTTGATTATTCACACAAATTGACAGCCTTGTTTAAACGTTTTGCATTTTCCTTCCTGAAAAAACTAGTTAAAGGGGAAAAAACTAATCTTTAACTGCAACTACTATATCAGTCAGGTAGCATCAAAGCAAAAGCTATGGATAGAGTTTTAAAGCAACCATACCGGATGAAAATGCCTGTTAAAAACCTAATACAAGGTTTGCTTAGCTTAACGATATGAACTATAAAGATTTAAATCAATGTAATAACCGATTTTGATTTCAGATATCTCAAACTTTGTAAAATTAAAAAATAATGGGGAAAATTTCCTTCCCATCATCAACGTTTTCAACCATCATCGCACTTTTCCCTTTTATACAACTTTCCACATAGGTCTTGGCAAACTCACTTTTCTCTGCAAATTGGATTTACGCTATATTTATCTATTATTTGAGTAGATCACGTAAGCGCGCTATGGAAACTCGAGACAATATAATTTTCAAAATAGATAACAAATAAACAATGTTTATTTGTTATCTATTATTTTCAATTAAACAGCCGCAACAATTCCAAACAAAAATTCATAGCAGATTTTCTGATTCCACACGAAAAAGATTTACGAATTGATCAAAGTCACAGAAAATTAGATTGTCTGTCTGCTAGCTATAACGTGTTCATTTTATTATAAATTTAGTGTATCCTGTGAAAGCGTTAAAAAGTGGGTTTGACGAAGTGAGTTAATTCCTGTTCACAATGAAGTTGGTCATTTGTCTGTTGTCATGTTTGGTGTTCATGGGCTCTTCTAGTTCTGCCTCCCCGTTTCGCCATCATCCGTAAGTGAAAGTCATTTGATTAAGTTTTCATTATAAATTATAGTTTGATTGGACTAATGTAGTTTTAATCCATATTACTAAGGAATGGGCCAAACAGCGAAAAGAAAGTAGCTGAAGCTGGTAATCAATCCGTCAAGTGCACCAACAACTCAAGGATTTAATGTTATGGATGTCAAGTCAGTCGAGATTGCAACAACAAATCACCCTACAATACGGAACATCCAGAAAGAGAATAGCGACAAGTCTGAGTAAGTTCAAACCAATGCTTAAAATAATTTTCAAATCATGAATATGTAAAACAAAATTGAAAATTACTTCCGTTTTGCAGAACAAACAAGTTATTGAAACTGGAGCTGGCTGTTGAAGACCTACAAGGAATTCAGGATGAGATTCTGGGCACTCAACACAATTTGATGAGTAAACAGAGAAAGCTGCTGAAAATTCAAGACAGGCTGAACTACAATTTGGTCATCTTGCAAGACAACCAAATGAGTTTGAAGAAATCTGTAGATAATCTCATTATCGTGCTAATTTCAATTCCAATATTGTTCTTATGCTGGAACATCCTCTGCATGATTTGCTTAGCATGCGCAGAAAAATTGAAACACAATAAGGCTCTAGTTAAATGCCAAGTCTAATATTCAAGGTGTAAATACTGAGAAAGCAATAGTGTGTGTGAATTAACTGAAGCAACAAACTTTTCTTGTTTCTTAATGATATTTATAAACAAGTATGTCTTTTAGTTTAAGTTTAAAGTGTTGTTACACTTAAATTTTATCTGTAAATTGCTTTGTTCTTTTATTTAATAAAAGTAAAATATTTTTGAAATCAATGCTACTAATTATTCGCTGATGGAGATGGATCATACTTTCATTTAGAGGTTTAGGGAACTTTTTAAAACACCCATAAACAAAAGAAATTCTCCAAATCCGCATTATTAATTTTATCATACCATACCACATACAAACATTTTAATTACTTTCTTAAGCTTCCTTATCACAATTGCATATACAAAAACACATTTGAATGCTTACATACATGCTCAAATATAATCTTGTAAATAAATATTGTTTATCGACAACTGCTTGTATAAAATATTTAAAACTTGATTGTTAGAAATTAGCACTATTTACATTTCAATAATTCGCTACAAGCTGTATTTGGTAATTTTTGTACTAATTTCTCAGACAAGCTAGACTAGCATGGGATCATTAGGTGCCCTGAAGAGACTCATTATTTCTTGAAAGAAATTAAATATAGTTTAAACATACTTTTAATAATAAAACGGATTCTGCTACTG
>JAANSO010003950.1:0-10676 GCA_036507315.1 Lepidocyrtus fimetarius | reverse complement strand
TGAATGTCTGGCCAAAACAAACACGTGTTTTGTGTTTTTCTCTTTTTGTCTTTGAAGTAGCTTCAGTGTGGAGTGTGCACTTTATATTAAAATGAAATGGAAATTTTCCATTGCCATCAATGAATTTACAGACAGCGGCTTCCGAAATTACAAAAAATATTTTGACTACAAGATCAAAGTTGAGTTAAATTTTTAACAACTTCTGGAATGTGGTAAAAAAGTGTACACACGTGTGGTAATTTTTAAGCTTAAAAAATAATCTTCACCGTCAAAGTCGTCCTTTGATGCGGTTTTCTTTCCAACAGGATTTCTGCTCTACTTCAACAACAATGAAAGCTGCTCTGTTCAAAACTTTTTCGTGGGCTCGTCTTCCTTCGGATTAGATTTTAAAAGATTTTTTTTTTCAAAGGGAATGAAAATGGTTTTTACTGATCATTAACTACGTACTCTAACAATTTGGAAAGCTAAAAGTTGCTCTTCATACGTTATTACCCATTTAAAGCATAAAAAGTAAAAATGTTTTGGAGGGTTTTATTAGCCACATTTTACCTGCCCATTAAGGGAGATCAAAGGACTCGTAAAGATCTAAAACGACTTCGGTAGTCATTAAAATTCAAAGTTAATTTTGGCGCTTTCATCTTTCACGCAAATACCTGCAAAGTTCAAACGATTTCTGAAAAGTCGCTAAACCCTGTTTAATTACGTCTGCTTTGAGCTGGTTACGAAATGAAATATATTACGAATCTCATTCAAGAACTAAGTTTGAAAGAAAATTAAAGCTAAGCCAATTAGTTAATTAGTTTAATTAGATATTGCTTAACTTTGCTTCGGAGACATTTATTAGTTAATTTATATATAAATTATTATCCTTTGTACAATTAAGAAAAAACAAATGACACAAATTGCGTATTAATTTGAATATTTAAGTATTTATATAATAATTTTAATTTGGATTAATTTTTACAAAAAAGAAGAGGCAATACCGAATTGTTGATTATTGCACAGCTATAAAAAATGTTAGTGGCGATAAATTACGTTTTATTAGACAGATCCAGCCAAAGTTAACTAAAACATGTGGACAGATAAGAAAGGGAACTGTTCCTGCAAATCCTCAAATACCCCTTCCAAAAAGATAAAGGCAAATTCATTGCCTTGCCGATAGAAAAAGATTTCCGCTTATTGGCAAAAGACATTCCACAGCTTTATCATTGCAGAACATGCAAAGATGGGAAATTGGAAATGAAGATAAAATGGAGCTTTAAGAATAAGAAATATTTATCTTTTATTACATGAAGGAATAATGTTGATTTCTTATTGCAATTTATTTTGTTTAATGCAAAGTGGCAATTAACAAAGGCTTTGGAATGGATTGGAAGAATAAATTCAGACAAACGAAGGTTTCTGTATTTGAATGTGATATTTTTAATGACGCCGTAACTTTACCCGCGCAATAAATCACGCAATAATCTTTTCTTAACTTGCTTAGCAATGAGACAAGTGCGTAGTTTTAACTCCAGTCTTTTCTAACTTGCATTCACGTGTTGAGCGAAAAAAGTCTGTCGCAGTTATAGAGGTATCCAGTCATTTTTGTGTTTAGCTTCAGCAGAATATTGCGTAAAATTAAATAATAGAAGTTTAAAAACGTGTCGTTTTAAGCATGGATGATGACAACTTCAAGAAAAATTGCGTAAGACTTAAATGACAAGAAAAATTATATTTTGGTTGTTTTCTTGAAATGCAACTTTTGAAATTTATTTTTTATTTCCTGTGCTCTTACGAAAGTTGTCTTTTTATTGTCCACAATTGATATTCTTTTTAAATTTGAGGATGCAAAAACTTGACAGGAATGGGACACGTCGACGACGTAAAAATTACAAGAGAAAGAGATAATGATCGTTGAGTATGTGAAGAGGATTTCAAGAGGATGTTTTCAGTTCATTGTCCAGCGTTGACAGAATGTTTTCTACAAACCAGACGCTGCTTATTACACTTCGTTTTTAAGCACATGAGAAGAAAAATCATAAACTTGCATGACATGTCAAAATACTTGAATTGAAGAATTTTAAGAACTTTTTCAGTTCAAGATAATATCCAACTTAATGCTTGACAAGAGAATTTCAAAGTAAAACTTTGTTATGAAGTTATTTTGCATTCCATGTATTTAAATTTTATTGTACAGGCATTTTCTCCAGTTTTATTACTAATTGACCGCCAGTGATGACAAGGTTTAATTAAGACTTTTTTGTGACGAGAAACAAAATATTTCACATTGCATTTTTTAAAGTTGCAAACAATTTAGTGAAGCAATGTGGAAAATTAAAAGACTGCTCACGTGTCTCCAGGGATAATTAAAAAGGATTCTATTTTAACAACGCTTTTGTATAAAATTGCCTGGCAAGTCCCCTCCAGAAATTAACTTGAGCAGAGCATGACTTGAGTAAACAAAACGGCGTTAGTGGTCTTTCTATGTAGGTTTGCAGAGAAAATATCCTAAATTATTTTGCTAACATTATCCAGCGATCTCATTCTAGCTGCACTTATTTACGGACGTGTAATCCGTGTCTGCCTACCCCAACTGGAATAGGTAAATTATTTTATATCTCAAAACACGGAACTTTCTCGAAACTTGTTTTCATTTTTTGCAACATTATTGCCAGCAAATAAATTACCCGTAAGGTAGAAGAGAATGAAGTTGTTACGAAAGAGTTGCAAGTACCTAAGTAAATAAAAAATGTTTACATTTGGAGTTAGCAGGTGCAGGTTTTTTCTAGATAGTTTTTGTTCATTTTTTAGTTGCTTGCTTTAAGCAATATACAAAACATTCTTTCTTTGATGAAGAATAAAAAAACGAACGTTTTTACTCCCACAGCAAAACTATTCTAGATTAGACTATTTTTTGGCTTCCACAATTCTAAACATCCTTTACAAATAAAAAACAGCATACAAATCAAGTAGCAGGTAGTCAGTTACTTTGTCAGCTCTGAAGCGTTTCTTTTGTGAAATTCCTTTTAAAATTTTATTCATGTGCACAAACGTCTAAAATTTGTTAACGTGGGTGGTATATTGTAATGCAACTAGATATCATCGAGTTTCGAGTTAGTGTTGAAGAAAGAAATGAATTATTCAGAAAAGTGAAGAAAACATCGTAGAAAAAAACAGAATATCAAAAAAGAATAAATTTTCAGTAAAAACTCGTGACAGGTTTACACTTGTACAGCTCATGTAAAAATTTAGCTTTGGAAAATAAAAATCATTGACAATGTCAAACCAGTGAAGTGCTTTGAATAAACACGGTTTTACATAAAATTGAGTATTTTACATTTTTGCACGGCCGTGCAATCATAGCATGTCTTGTATTCAAACTTATTCCGGTTTTTTGGTTGATTTTGCTTTTTCCGAAGAAATAATCAAACTTTAATGATATTGAACAATTGAATCCCAGTTACATTTTTATATATTTTTGTCTGAAATAATAACGCCAATGAAATCTTACTTAACACAGCAAAGCAGAGCTACTGCTTTTATCTTTCATGTGGGAACTGCTACAGCCAAGCTAAGTGGGTTATCCTCATCGCTTTTCTTTTCCTTTTCCTCCCTGCCTAGATTAGTACACAGCTGACAAAGCAAAACGGAATGCACTGGAAGAGTTCATTTTCAAAACTTTGGAAGGAGACGGAGAGCTGTGAAAGATTCTGTGCTTCATGCAACTTCGAAGCTATTTCTTTGTTTTTATCTTTTAAAATCCTTTGACAATTGGATGCTACGAAGGCGAATTTTATGTTGGAAGGAGTGCAAAAAATTTATCGATCGATGACTTTTTAGGATTTGAAACGAGAAGGTGCCTGTTTATAGATAAAAATAATTATATGATAATTATTGTTGTTTTAGCATTGAATTTATTTTAAAAAACAAATTTGGAATGATTAGGACAATTCAAAATATAACAATTATATTTACAGAATGGAAACTGACTAGATTTGCGACATTCTCTAAACTTTCAAAAAGGCAACTTTTGGTTTTTAAACAATGACCAATTATTTGACTTTCTTAATAAATATTTCAAAAGTTATTGCTTTTGAGATCACGTTTTACACAAAATAAAATGGATTATAGTGGGCAAATCTATTTAATACAATTGTATAATGATTAAGAAAAGAAGTTACTTTGAGAATGCTTTGAGTTGTTTTACAAATAGTTACGTAGAATTGCATAGAACGTTATACATAATTATTTAACGGCGCCTAATATCTTAATTGCTAAAGTTCTGTGGTGGGAATTGGTTTCCCGTTTAAAGTTGGGTGCTGATGATGAATGGGAAATTGAATGGGTAAATCTATGTGGGAGGGTGATTGGTGTTGGGAAAACTGCGGGAAATTAACGGGATTGATTGGGGCGTCGTATTCATTATAACTTGGAGTGTTGTAGTTGTTCCCGTTGTGGTGAAGGTGGGGATGGTGGGGAAGGGGATAGCGCAGACTGTGATTGTGATGAAGACTTCCATTTCTCTCGTATGAGTAATTGGAGTTCATATGATTGAGCGTGTGACTGGAATGCAAATAGCTTGAGCCGTTGTGCCCTGGACTTCCATTCATGAGGGATGTCCTTACTTGGAATTCCTCGTCTGTGAATGGAAAGGCATTTTGACTGAGGAAAGAGGACTTCGTGTCTAATTCCTTCGCAGATGAGGAAATAACAGAGCTTCTATTTTTCCTGGAAGGGCGTCGGAAGCCTCTTTTGCAAGTGTTTTTAATTTTGTCGTGGAACTTGTAAAGGAGGAAGAAGAAGAGGACGAGGAAGATCACAGCGAGGAAGATGGACACTCCCAAAATGGTTTTCTCAACTGGTCCCTGCAAATAACAGTTCAAATCTGTTGCGGAAACTTCCACGAGGCGCTTATCACGAAGTTCGCGAGGTTCCGTGCATACAACAAGTGAGGAACTGTTTTGTATTCGGGGTTGGAGTAGGACCTCCTTCAGCCAAAATAAGTCACAGGAACAATGTAATGGATTTCCTTCTATATTGAGGAAATGAAGTCTTCCCCAATTGACCAGATCTTCCGGGAGAGTTTCAAGAGCGTTGTCTTTTAAATTCAAGTTTTTAACGGAACTCAGTCCTTTGAATAGTTTTGCAGGCAATGACCCCAAATTTTTACACGAGGAAAGCTCCACAGTCTCCAAATCCAGATTTAGAGAAAAGGCTTCAGTCTCAATCAGGGAGAGTTCTGGAGCTCCGCTGATTTCAATAATTTTGAGCTTTTTTAGTCCGGCAAAAGCAGACTTTGGAATGATTTGGAAGGGATTGCGACCCAGTTTTAAAGTTTCCAGTTGGGACAATGAGAGAAAAGAGGGAGTGGGAATGAATGCGAGATTATTGTCAATTAAAATGAGTTTTCTCAACATTCCCAATCCACGAAATGCGTGTTCCTCAATCGTGTTGATTTGACACCCGCGAAGGTCAAGATTAATCAAATTCTTTGCAGCGGAGAAAGCATCGTTTTTTATTTGCTCGATTGGGTTGTTGGCAAGAGAGAGCTCTGCCAAATGAGGGACCAATCCATTTTTATATTTGTCAACGTGTTGAGTGTTAAACGCGAACGCATCCGGAACTTCACTTAATTCGTTATTGTCAAGTTTTAAAATTCGCAAATTTGCAAGTCCCACAAACACTGACTCACTCAAATTCTTAATCGCATTTTGACTCAAGTCCAGTTCTTGCAGGTTCTTCACAAATCGGAACGTTCCCGGCTCAAGCGAATCAATTAAGTTATTTTGGAGATTTAAAATGACTAAATTATTTAACGGAGTTTGAGCCCCTCCAAAAGTCTGATTGCTCAATTGCGAGATTTTATTCGAATTTAAATACAACTCCACCAATTTCCGTTGTGAAGCAAAGCTGCCTGGCTGAATCAGGATTAAATGGTTGTGGCTGAGATCGATGAAGTTGAGCTCGTGGTAGAATTTCAGTCCGCTGTCCACATTCCGAATGCGGTTCCCTTTCAGCTGGAGACGCTCGATTGAAGGATTAAGCGTGATTGGGACGATGTCAAGGTTGGCATCCACACAATCCACGTGCAAATTTTCATCATCGCAATTGCAGCCGTTTGGACAAACTGCGGAAACCACGTGGCACAATAAACTGAACAGGCAGTAGATGAGCAGGCTTTTGAAATGATCCATTTTGTACACTTTGGAAGGGGAAGCAGCTACCCAAGAGACTTTCACTTTCTTAGCATCTCGCGTCTAGTTTTCCGTGACAATTTAATAAATGAGTCGCTTTTTGTTATCCATTTTGTTCTTTTGCCACGGCGACGACACAAAAAATCTATAAAAAAGAAAAATTTTATCATTTTTTGTATTTTATAAGTTAAATAAATTCTTATCCATTAATCAACAAAAGTCAAAAACAACACGCCCATTTTCTATTCAAACTAGTTCCGGTGATGAACTAAAAGCTTTTTTTGTATCCATAAATACCGCTTGACCACACACATTAAAAAAATATTTCAAAATGTTACGGTCAAACGCTCAAATGGTTTTTAAAGGTAGCCAAAATTAAATACAATTCAAAATTTTAAAATAGTTTTGGGGGATTCTTTTAGAAAATTGCAAAAAAATCAAGTTTATTTTATTTAACCGTCTGATAAAAACTTCTAAAAATGAAAACACTTAAAATATTGCTTTCGGCCTGTCACCATCTTCATCTTTTTTATTTATCATGTTATCTAGTCAACAAACAGACAAGAAATGATATATTGAAAGTCAATTTTTGCACTAGTCTGCACAACAGATCAGTACTTCACAAAAATTAACAAGCGTGGAAAATTTATTGCTCTGTGTCTGTGTAAAAAGAAAAACATTTACTGCTTTCACTAAAATCAGGAACTACATTTTTGAAAAGATGATAGCATTGGAGACATCATCAGGGGCTTGGTTGAAATGCTTTGTACATTGCATTATTGCGCATTATCATAATTAAAACCGTTGTTAAATGCACGCGCCAGTAATTATTGTTTAGCTTTATTGGCTTTTCAGAGACACAAAGTACAATTAGGAATAAAAATTCGGTAATGTTCACGGTCACAGGTGTTTCCTGACTCAAATAAAAATTGCTTCTGGGGACAATTAAAAATGGAAATGTAATCTTTGTAGCCGGATTTTATGTGACGTGTTCATTTTATGAAGATAAGATGGACTCAAGTAATCAGCTTAATTGCTAATCTCGCCGTTTAGTGATAATTAATAGGGTTTATCTTTTTAAAAACACATTTTTTGTTTTTCAAGAGGCGTTTTAATTGTTCAAAGGAAATACTTTGGATAGGGTTTAAATGGATAAAATTTTTGAGGAAATGATTCTAGTGTAAATTACACTGTGTAACTCAAACATTCAAAATATTTATTTATAAAGTCCTGGTGTTACGAAATATGATTAAGTACACGCCAAACTATTTAGATCTCAATTAGCTGATGGACATTGAATAAAATCATGTTGGAAGATAATAAAAAACTGCTTGTGTTTCAGTGTGGGAACGACAGAGATTTATGGGAACTAGGCTGATGGGAAACACCCTTTCTCATTACCGTAATAGAAATTTAGAGTCTCTCAAAACACTTTTTTCATAATATTCTGACACAATTTCATTGGGAAAAGGCCACACACAGATGTTCTGGGCTACACGCAATAGAAATAAAAATGAGTAAGGCGGAATTCAGTAAATGGACCGTCAAGACTTAAATAAACCAAATGAAGAATGAGAAATGGGGTCTTGTTCTAAACTCTGGACTCTGCTTACAAGAACAGTTTTTAAGCGGTCATGTGAATGGAAATCCAGCAAACATCGGAGCAATCATTACATTCGGCTTTGCTAACTTTTACTAAAAAGTTTGCATATCATCGCTTAATTTAGTTTTTGCAAATGGCTTTGACAACTTTCACCTTTTCAAAAACTTTTCTACTTTACGAGAGAAAAACAATATGAATGGGAGTAAATATCTATAGGACTTCAACAAACTCTGAAGCTTTAGAGGCTTCTGATCGCAGTGAAACATATGCCGGAGTAAGTTTTTGGCTTTTCTTCCACTCCAATACCCCGTAATCACAATCGATAATGTTTAAATGGATAAAAAAGTTTTGAAAACGAATTGGCAACGAAATCGCTTTGGATTGGATGCCGACTACCGATTTGAATCTAATGCTTATCACATTACAAGTCTAAATGAGTAGTTTCTGCAGAGAGAAAGTTTTGAATTATTTTTTATCGCCGTCGACAACACACGATTTTACTATTTTGGTAATGAAATACATGCATTTGCAGCTAATCTATTAGAGTAAATAATGTGGAGCATCTTCAATTAACCTTGCTTGCACAATTTTCTACATCTAGAATATAAAAATATCTTCAGAACGTTCTAAATAATTTATTTTAGCATCTTCAAAAAGAAGTCAATATATTTTTTCATTATGTATGTCTTCTTACCTTGGGAAAAGTTTGCCTCTGAAGAGATTCCTTTAATATGGGAAGGACTTCGGAATTCTGGAAGTTGTAAAGCTCCGTTCACTTGGCGGCTGCACGCTCTGCAAATAAAACAAAATCAGAATTCAGGTGACCTATTTTCCTTCAATTTCTCAAAATCATTTGTAAATAATATTGAAGGTTGTCTGTGATTAGAGATGCAGCTCCACGTGTAACTTTTGCAGAAATAAAAATAATTTTACTGGAAAATAAAAACATAGGGATTGAAATTATTAATCGTCAAGGATAAATAGAAGTTTATCATTTGAGCAAATATTGTCAAATACGACCACAAACTTTAATCAACCGTAGGGAAGGATTTACAAGGAAACGGATGTTGCAGAATGTGTGGCGACATCAATCAAATAGCAGATTCTGTTTTCCTTAATCGTGTTTAAAACGGAAAGGAAATTACACTATCAAACAAAGCTTGTTTCATAAGCCAGTTTAGAAATCACTTATGCCTTTGAAGTTTGAGCTCCAAAAAAGTGATCTACTTTCATTTCATATCTATTATTTTTGTAAGAAACTGGTGTTTTATCCCCACTTGGTTTTATTTGAAGCCGAAAAGGGAATTGAAATAGAGTTTGGAGTGACCTTGTAATACATTTAGAAGCAATGTACATTAACGTCGCATAATATTGCAGGGAGAATAATACAAAGAAAACTTTTTCTATCCCCCTGGAATTTCTTTTCAAGTCAAGGTCAGCCATTCAAGAAAAGTCTTTGCAACTTTCTTTTTAAAGAAAATACTCAAGACTAGTGAAAATGGACACGGTACAATAAAAATAGTCGTTTTTATTTCCTTCACACAATAAAAACTCCAAATGTGGCAGTTTTTTAGAAGCAATAGCAGGAAAGGGGAAAGGGACAAGTTAGAGTTTTGCTATATAAAGAATTTTCTCCAACCTGTCCATTATCATTCTTGAAAATAACTTCCCGCTTTAAAATGTTACCACAGAGGAAGGTAAAATTCTTTTTGATCAACTTTTGATCTAAACTTGTACTTGGTAAAAATTGATTAAAATGATTTCAAAAAGTGTAAACGAGGACCCAAGCAAAAGTTAGGAATTTTCAAAAACCATTGAGTTCCAGTAAGTAAAATGATCTGCAATTCTTTTTTAGCTATTGCAAAACCTGCGAATTTTTCAGCTCGCCCACTCACTCGAATACGTGAGTCCCTGCAACCTCCAATTCTCTGGAGTTGGTTTAAATTAGAAATACCAGAGTAGTAATTGCCGCTTTCGTCTTTTTCTTTGATCTTTAAATTACGTTAAGCTCACTTGCTTGAAGTTTGATTCCAGGTTTTCAAGCTTTTTCTTTTTAATTTTATCCAAATCCGTTCCATTAAACCAGTTTCAAGGAATTTTTCTTTCCACATTTCAATTTCCGCCGCGGCGACCTACGCTGTGCAGAATTCTCTTGAAAGTATTTGTCTAATTTCTACCCGGCTCTCAGGTTTTTTCTTAGCGTAAATCTCTGGTTAGCAAATATTAAGAAGAGTAAACTAAATTTTAACGACGTGAAGGGGAAGCGGTGTTTTACGTTTTCCCTAATAAAGAAGAATTACTCATTTATAATCATGATTCAACAGAGCGACAATTTTTACAAAAAAAAAGAGAAAATTTTTCTTAATTTGTTCATTCATCCGTTCAAATAGATACGTGAGAGGCAGGAAAGCTTCATTCTTTGTGAGAACAGATGCACAATTTGCAGGGAGGGAAACGAGGATTGCGGGATGGAAAACCGTGTCGTTATGAAGACCATTAAGGAAAATATTAGAGTAATTTTCAAACGAGGAAGGGCAGAATATCTCCATAAAATGCTTCATAAAAGTCGTTTGGAATATACAAAAATGAAAAAGTGAAATTGCTGCTACTTTATTCCATTTGTTTGTATGAGATGGGAACTGTGAAAGCTCTCAGCTTTATTCATTAGTTTATGGAATAAATAAATGACGGGATGATCGTTGCGGTGTTATCTTTTTCATTAACGTCTTTTTTCATTTAATATCCCGCGAATTGTATCATTCTTGGAAGAGGTGTTGTGAAATGAATGGAATAATGGCTTCATAACCATCCAGATTATTGCTTCTGTTTATTATCGCAATGTTTAGATGAATAACTTTGCATTTTTTAAATTTAAATGTCCGTCCGTTTCTACTTTT
>JAANSO010003949.1:0-10679 GCA_036507315.1 Lepidocyrtus fimetarius | reverse complement strand
CATTTCATTTTCGTTTCATCATAATATTTGTTCATTTGAAATGCTAGATTATTTCATTATTGCTATCGGAGAAGGGTTTTTAATCAGGCGTTTCAAAATGAATGAACCTCACAATTTGTATGAATATGCCAATTTAATGTGAGGTTTAAATAATAAAAAGAAATACGTACAGCTTGTTGAGTTGCACGATGATGGGGAAAGTAAAGCGCAAAATGTGTTCATGTTTGCAACTCATTCAAGAAAAAAGATTTTCTATTAATCATTGAAAACTTTAAAATGTATTGAATAAATTGTTTTTGCCGGACCTCTGAGGTCAGTCATTTTATACAATGTTTAAATCTTTCAAAAAAATATCTACCATGAAATATAATTTATCCTTGAAAAAGTCATTTCATGAAATGCACAGATACAAGTTGAAACTTAAACCGCTCTGGATTTCTTTTCTGGTTCTTTCCCAGCTTTCCTGCAATTAGAAACTTTGAATGGTTTGAATGCATTTATTGCCTTTGCCTCTCTCAAAATTCAAGATGATGCTGCGCTGAATTGATTATGACTGAACTAGTTCAAGTTGAAGTTTAAACCAGGTTTAATTCATTTTTGCTTATCTCAAGTATTAAAAACTTTGTTGCATTAATCAGTACCATTATCAGCTTTAGCGCAGCTATTGCGGAACATAACCTGTACGTGATCTTGATAAGTCATTCATTCCAATTAAAACATAATTGCGAATTAATTTCCAGTTTTTTCAATAACTGACGTTAATGCAAATAATTATACAAGCAAAAAAGCCTCCTCTAAATATGTGTCATATGTCAATTAATCAAATGAATACACTGCACTTTTTACTTCTGTCTCTTTCGACAGACATGGAGACTTATGTCTATGCACTTTTATACTTTTACCTGTGATCAGCTAAAATTTTTGTATCAGGATCAGCAAATTTTTAAAAAGTCATTGCATTTTCCGAAAAGGTTGAAAACTTTGCAAAATTTATATATTATGATTTTTGTTAATAAAGACCAATAAAAACATTACCTTTATAAACATCATTTCTAATATTAACTTTATTGCACCTTGCATTAAAATATATTGTCACTGACGTAATCTGCTTAATTAGATGTATGTGTTTACATATTAAGTACGTTGGATGACAATTCAGTTACGGAAGGAAAGAGGTGAGATAGAAACCATAAAAATGTACCTTTTGCTTTTTGTTAGTAACATCAATGCAATAAGCATCAACTTTGTATTTTCCTTGTTTCCCCATTCAACCAAGTCTTCAGCCTTATCAACACTCCTTCAAATATTAAAACGATAAACGAGTTATTCCAATTTCACGGAAGGACAATGTAAGAATTCAAGCCTGAAAAGTGACAATGCATTGCATTTCAGGAAGGAAAGTTTAATGTAGAAAGAATTATATAAAATCAGTTATGTAGAAGGTTTTATTTGGAAAAAACTAGATTTTGTAGATTCAACAGCAGTGGTATTACTACTACAGTATTAGTAGCGGTGGTCTTCACTTCCAGTATAGAAAGAAAGTTATAAAGACTCTAGTGAAGTAGAAGTGGTTATGGTGGTGAAATTTTGCTGATTTTGCACAAAATGAGTGAGAGTTTTTCTACTTCTATATAGTTTCATTACGAGGATGCTACACAATTGCCCGGTAGACCTATTCTCTAGAATGTGTATAACAGAATGAAGAGACTAGAATGAAGAAAAGTAAACGAAAAGGAGCGAGATTTGGAAAAAAGTGTATAAAAATGGCATAAGTAGAGATACTTAAAACCTTGAAGTTTTGAAGTTTCTGCTTCTACGTCTCAAGATGAAAATTAGATAGGTAGGGTATTGATCGTTTTTAAATATACCTACATAAAAACTTGTAATCCAGCAAACAAATAAATGGTGTTTAATTAATTTCAAAATTAAATTAAAGCTATTTGCAATCCACTTAAATGCATTTTTCTGCTAATATCCTATTTCATGATTTAATTGTGATTACTGCATCGTTTATTATCCTACCATCCAACAAAAGTAATTGCATTAAGTGCTTTACGTACAATTTTGGTCGTTAGTCGTTCCTAATGATTTGTAACCACGACCAAGACGATGACCAACCGATTTACAAAATAGCATCAGCGCCTAAAGATCATCATAAGTATTGTATTCAGGCTTTTATCTTGTACAATCCTCGCACAAGTGCTTCTACAGAGAATACAGAGATGATCTGATAAAGGTACCATTTCTTCTGCCAGATTTTCTCTGATTGTGATGATAACGATGTCGATAATAATGGTAATGACTGTCATTTTATACACTTTTTCTGTAATTCTAACAGATCTGAAACACGGAAAATGATCAGTTGATTTCTATTTTTCTGGGTGAATGGTGATAGTGATGAGCTACCCATCATTGAACAATTTCTCATCCGTAATTTTGATTAGAGTTATAGAATTTTAAAACGAAAAGATTACTCGTTTTCTTCTGCATATATTTTTGGCGTTCAAATTCTGTTTCAAAGTACCTAAAAGTATTTAAATTTAGGATTGAGAATCGCACACCAATTCATGTTGTTTGGTAATAATAATTGTTATTTGAATGATGTGAGAATGAGAACGGATTTATCGGTGGCTTCGATTTTTTAAATTAAAAATGTTCTCATTTGCTTCGTATAAAAAGAAATGCCTTTCATTCTTACGTTATTGCTAGATGCCTTTTAGGTATTCTTTTGCTCCTCTGTCAACATAATCATCATCATCATCACTTTTCAAAATCCTGTTACGTGATCTTTTACTTCAGATGCCTTACTCTCATTCTTGCTGGTGTTGGGGGAAGCAGCGTCTGGGCAGCAAACCGAGAGAGTTGGGCGTGTTCCTTCAACTTTGCATCCGCCCTGCTACTGGACTTTCTTTCCTAGTCCCAGCCTCAGGACTCAGTCTCACACTTTTCCTTTCCGAAATCCTTAATACGTTTGGGATGAGGGAACATGCTCTTACATGCATCTACATCGCCCAAACCCTTTCTCTCGGCATTATTCAACTCTTTACCACAAGTAAGCATTGCTGGTGCCAAATTAAAAATTGTATGTATGATGGGAACGATTTCTCTTTAATAGCGTGGTTCTTGGTTGGAGGAAAGAAAATTATATGAACTTGGTAGATAGATGCTATACAACAATGTAGAGTAACTGTGAATAATACGTAAATTCAATAGTGCATCTTTTTCTATTTATAACACATTTACAGCTCCTTTAGATTGCTCTCCCTCTTCTTCTTTACTTCCCTCCTGTCCTTCAAAAAAGAGACAGAAAAAAACGAGATGTATCTCTCCTCCTTTCATTCTCTATCTTTTCTTTTCGAGATGGGTTAAGGATACGAGTTGAGCTTTAGTTTTTCTTCTAAATACAACCAATGTTGATTAAGATGATATTGAGTTTGGGATTAGATGTGACATCATATTAATGCTGCAATTTGCAATGCGTTAAGGTTATACATTTTATATGCATAACGGTTAACTACTTATTTTAAAACTTAAATATGAACGAGTATGCTTAATCATAATCATCATCATCCTTGCTGCATAAAGTTAGTTTTTAATTCGTAATTCATTTAGACTCAATAAAAGTTAGCAAACCATACAATAACTACCTAGAACCTTTATAACAATTTTTATACAATATTTTTTTAAACCAAAAAGTTTTCTACAATCTTAATCTCGTGTGACAATTTGACAAATTCCTGCAATTTTATTCTTTTAAAAAGGCACCTTAAAATTTTCAGTAGATATCCTCCGTGCCTATACTTTGGCATGGCGCATCGAAGACAGACACATTTTGTTGAATACAAACTAGTCACTGGGTAATTGAGATTTAAATATAAACTAAAAGTTCAATTAAATTATACACAGTAATTAATTTTCTTAAAGTTAATTCATTGAATATGGGTATACTTTAGTTGCCACTTTCTTGATGCTTACAAATCATGTAATAGCCTGTGCATAAACTATTATTATTATTATTATTATTGCACAAGTAGAATACAGTTAAACCTGAATTAGTTTGAGTAACTTTGAATGAAGCTTGAAACGTATTATTCGCCACCATGTAAGCCCATTACAGTTATAACGTATAACGTTTTCTCCGTAGCTGTATTGTGCCCTCCTCCCCGTCCGATTCTCACTTGTTTTCTCACATCTCCGTTTCTGGTGATATAGATTGAACTACGGTAACAGTAGCGGTAGGAGCTTTTCCTCCACACACGCAAAACTATTTTTGGTGTATCGAATAGAAATATCCAGATTCATTCTCTATTCTCTCTGCTGTTGCTGTACCATTATTATGGTTTTTATATAATATTATGCTATGCAGGAATTGCTACTGCTGGGAAAGATGAAAAGGGAGAAAACATGCTTTTATAGCTGACAGATCGGAACATTTTGTCGCACACACGCTCCGGACTCTGCAGAGTCATCAACAACAATACGAGTCAGCAGTGAATACTAAAGAAAAGTAAAATCGTAACAAAATCAGTGAGCACACCCACTCACCACTTTATCATTAGAAGTGCAGTAAAAGGTGTTGCTTATAAAGTGATTGCTGAGCAATTAAAAAAGTAAAAATGAAATTGCTCCCAGCTCAGCTATTATTACTTAGCAAGCTAAGCAATTCTGAAAGTAAATAGTAAAGTTAAGTGAAGAAGGAAAAAGAGATTTTATTTAAAGCTGAGTATCACTTTGCCCCATATTTGAAGTAACTGAATCTATACGACCATATAGTGGTAAGTAAATTGCAATCAAATTGTCACATAAATTCTAAATAGAAAATCTGATTGAAGTATTCATAAGCTAATTAATTATTCTTAACTATGAGTCTAATGTTTTATTTTGGATTTTCTATTTTTAATAGGTATATTTAGAAACGTTTCATCATTGCTCATCATCAGCTGCAATAAGTCGCTGAAATCCGATTAAAAACTTCATTTCATGTGCAAAGTGCATTTCATTGACAATTCATAATATTAGCCAAACCAGCAAGCAGTAAGCAAAGCAAATGAGAACTGATAAGACTTTAATTTATTACTGATAAAGATAAAAACCTCTAAAGCTACTCTCGTGTCGGTTAATTAAACTGTTCTTAATATTAGCCAAACCAGCAAGCAGTAAGCAAAGCAAATGAGAACTGATAAGACTTTAATTTATTACTGATAAAGATAAAAACCTCTAAAGCTACTCTCGTGTCGGTTAATTAAACTGCTCAAGAGTGTAATACAGAGATAAATTTACAGACTGCATCAAAATGTCCTCAAGTGATTGACAGAACAGAGTTCTGATGGAAATAAAAAAGAGTTAGCAAATAGCATTTTTATTTCTTCCTGGTTTCCAGCAACATTTTAAACTTGGAAACTACTCCTTGAGCACGAAATCAAAAAATAGATCTGACTTTTGTTATGAATATGAGTTAGCAAATAGCATTTTTATTTCTTCCTGGTTTCCAGCAACATTTTAAACTTGGAAACTACTCCTTGAGCACGAAATCAAAAAATAGATCTGACTTTGTTATGAATACTCTGTGAGTGAAGTGTGAGTGAATCAATCTTTTAGAAAAAATGAACTAGAGAGTTTGAAGAAAAATTTTTGGCTTTTGAATTTTTATGCCCAAGGGCTGATCAAAGTTTTAAGACATTTTAATGTTGAATTTTAATGATATTAAATTTCGATGTGAAAGGAATAAATATTGAGAGAGAAGGAAAAAGCAAAGCAGCATGGGCTTAATGAGACGTGCAATAATTCACGGAATAGAAACAACCAACAACGATCAAGAGAGAAGCAGTACCACCGGGGGTGGAGGAACGGATGCTGACGACTACATCATGGATTTTGACATAAATTCTTTGGAAAATGGTGAGCAAAAGCTTCGCCTTAGCTTGCAAGCAAATGGAGGAATCTCGATAATACATCCCCATCAAGCTCATCATCATCAACAACAACAACAGAACACAACAGGAGCTGGAAATGGTGCAGCAGGGGGTAACTCTGGCGGTGGAATAACTACTGTGGTTGGTGGTAACCCGCACAATCATCATGCTCATCAGCAACAACAACTGCATAATGGAGCTGGAGCAGCACATTTGATCGAAGAACCTCAAAGACCTGAAGGGGCTAATGGAAGCGGTGGACATCTTCCAGGTATGGGAATGTATGCAAATCTAAATATTCCAAATAGACAGCATCTTATACAAGTAAAAACGCTGCAAAACACTCCACCCGTCAACTCCTCCAGAGGGTTCACCCACACAGTATCATACTAGCTCTCCACATTTTGTAAGGGTTCCACCGATTGGGGCTCATACACCTCAATTGGAACATGATGTGGGAAGAGGAAATATTGTGGAAGAAATAGGGATGTGGAATCAACCTGGGGCTGGGGGTGCTCTCCCTCCAGATGGGTACAACATAGGCCACGAATCCATTCCAATTAATTTAAGCCAGAATTGTTCTGCTGGGGGAATTGAGCCCATGTGGCTCCCAAAACAAGAACATCAAGTAGTAATTCATGGCAGCGGTGGAGGTGTCGGATCACCCCAACCATATATTCCGCACGCTCATGGCCACGGACCTCCACATCATGCTCATATGCATCATCACCACCACCACCATCCTCATCATGCCCATCAACGTAGTCATACACGTAGCCAAAGTTTGGAATCCAAAGATTCAAGCAGTTACACCAGCAGCAATGGAAGTTCCAATGCGCAGCCCGTCGCTACAGGACATAACCCACTTCAAATTCCAGATGAGATCCTGACAAATAAACCAGTTCGAGAGCTTAACAAAATCCTTCATGGGTATCCGCGTGAAGTAATCACAAAAGTTAAACAAAAGCGGAGAACTTTAAAGAATCGGGGCTATGCTCAGAACTGCCGAACAAAGCGACTACAACAAAAGAACATTTTAGAAGATCAGAATAAAATATTGAGAAAGGAGAATCAAAGGTTAGCTCAGGAGAGGGATATGTGGAAAGCCAAGGCGTTGCAGTTGGAGCGTCGTTTCCAGCACAATTTGGAGATTGCTGCGGCTGTAGCAAACGGAAATAACAATGGCAATGTAAGCATTGCCACCGCTGCAGCCACTGGTAACAATCATAACAATGGGCCTCACGTACATGCAGGTGGTAACGGGGCAGGTAACAATAGCAATGGGTTGAATTCTGCTCATCTTCATCATAGCAATGGACCTTTGACGGCCAATCAGCAGCAACAACATCCCCTGCCCAGTATCAATGTTCCTCCAGCTACAAGTACCAACAACAATAGCAATGCAAACAATGGCAATGGGATCTATTCGGCGGAGACCAGCACTAATAGCTCTCCGGACTCTTCTTATTACTGACATCCGAGGAGCGGGGTGAGGTTAAGGCATTTTATCAACTCATTTCATACCTTCTCCGCTGCCATCAAAAACATTTAAATAGGGTTAACATCATAACATTCATATGCCAATGTTAAAACCTTGATCATTTAAACGAAACGTAAGATCTTTTTAATAATATATAGCATTATTTCAATTTTCATTTAAATTTTCTCGCAATACAAATACATCTTATTTAAAAAACCAAAGATAATCCCACCTACTATATATCTCACAACCTATAATTACTAGTTAAATCATGAAAAGCTTTGCGAATTGGTTTAAGGTAACATTTTATGCTCAAAACTAAAAGAAAAGCGGATTATTACGTATTACATTATCGTCAATGAATGAATTTTAATTATTATTATTGTAAATAAGCGGGGTTAAGAAAAACCATAACTTAGTTCCAATGTATCAGGTAAAAAGGAAGTTAAAAGTTAATAGTATAATAATTGCAATGTTTAAAACGTTACTCGCAATAGAAAAATACTGCTAGTTTTCTGTAGTTTGCATTCATCTCAAAGTTATAGATCGATAAGAAGTAGAAATATGAAATAGCAAAAATTTACTACCAAAAAAGTAGGAACATCTTGCATTGTAATATCATGGTAAATAATCTTCGCTTGCTTGACATTCCCTGCTGCATTGGCGAATGTTGATAGTGGTGATGACGCGTATTACGTAATGAACTTATACACAGTTGGTTTCTCAAATCCAATTCTTTTACTTCTTTCTTTGATTCTTCTTCGCTCTTTCCAACTTTGTTCGAGTAAGTTGATTTCTGTTCAGTTCATCCACGATTTCCTTTTATCTTGAACATTTTCTGTTTCATATAGCTCCGTAGCCACATCGCGTGGTATATAACACCACCATATCCATCTTTTCTTCAACCCTGCTATCAATTCCACACACTTTTCCTTTCTTTCCACATTTCTAGTTCATAAAAACACACGACGCACGCAAAAAGGGGAAGTAAATAAACAGGCGTAAGCAGAAAAATGCTGTAGCGAAAGCAAAGCTGGAGCAAAAGATGAGATGGTTTCATTCACCTTTTTATTCTCTTTCTTCTTTCCCAATATATTTGTGACCGATAAGTAAATTGCTGAATAAGTACACTTGATGCATCTGACTTGTGCCAACGCAGCAATCCCGGGCTTTTGGTCTAGATTCATTGCAATATCATCATCATCTACAACAACCCCATTCACCATGAAAAGCAATAAACCTTTTATACGATTTTACTCCGCTTTGGAAATAATAGAGAAAAAATCACCATTGCCAATTGATAGGAAGGATAATATAGTTTGAGATGAATGCAATATTATGCAATGTGCGTAAATAAGTATATTACACGTTTTTATGTAGATATACTTTTTACGCATATAAAGTTAAAGGCAGGTTTTTTGATATTCAAATCTCTTTTGAGCCATTTTCGGGCAATATTTCTCTAATAATCTGAAGCTGTACTAGTACTACTTGAATACGCAAAAGTGTGTAGATAATTAAGTAGGGAAGTCAATAGCGGATATAACACTTTTGCAACGTTTTAAACACTTGGTTTAATTCATGTAGTGTCGTGCATTAAAACTGTAAAGCTTTAAACTAGTATATTAAGTAGCGTCTTGATCTTGATAAGAGTCTCGAGAGGGTTGGCGTAGGTACATAAAAATCCACTCGTGTATGTGTTTCTGAATTTACGCATTTTGGATTTTGTTTTTTGACTTGAACTTTTATTTTAGGTTATGAAAAGGTTAAAAATGAGTTAAATGTTTGTATATTTGTATTGTTTTAAGGATTAATGTAAGTATATGTAGCAGGAACTTGCAAAAAAATCACATCTGCTCTCCTTATTTCTAAAAGGCGTCTGCTTGCCATATATTAGAGTTAACAGAACTCGGTTGTTTTGTTTTATTGTTTTTATTGAAGAAGGTTATCGGGGGTCAAAAATATTGTGCGTAACAGACTAAGATTAAAGAATAATGATGATTAAACCAAGCATTTGTGAAACAGTAGCGAAATCATTTTGCAAGGAACAATTTCAAAATGAGTATCAAGCACAAACAAAATACCATTTAAGGTCAAATCAGTCAGCTTTTTTGAGTCATTTCTAGATATTGTTTAATGTATTATCAGAAAAGCAATTAGGTTAAGAAAAGTGTAAAATTTAATAGCGGTGGTTGAGATTAGTATAGTAGTAATGGACAACAAGTCAATATTAGATTTTAAAAGATTGATAAATGAAACCACTACTGAGAACTAGGGCACGATCTGTATTTATGAAATGACTTTTAAACCTTTTGATAGTCAGGTTCTCAAAATCGAAGAAAAATATTACGATTTATAGTACTTACAAATTTAGGTACATATATGATTAAATTATAACTGTTATACGTATTTAACCTCCAGTAATTTTTAGGCTAGGTTTTATGAATATTAACATCGCATATGACGCGAAGTTTTTAAAAAATAATTACGTGTAGTGAATTGAAATCGGTAGCTTTAATTAAAGATATTGAAACGTAAACTGTTTTAACTATTTGTACCTGTTGGTGGTTTTCTCATTTCATAGGTAAAAATGTCTTTTAAATATTCGTAAACTTTAATATAGATTCAATAGATAAATTGAATCCCAAAACTTCAATAATTATTGGTTCAATTAATTTGTTTTCAGATTTATTATAACGCTTGCTATACCTACTTTTGATTATAAGAACAAAGCTATAATTAATAAATTATTTAAATGCTGCCCTTTTATAAGCAACTTACCATGCAAAGTTTACTTCCTGTCGTGATATGTAAATACAATTTAAATAAATTATCTTCATATTCTTCCTGAACAAACTCATTGTATTAAAATTATATAAGTGTAAATTACATATAAGCTTAATTCCTATAAATTGCTAAAATACAAATTAAAACTTTTAACGAAACCCACCTAAATGAGCAAACCAAATGCAATTTACAATGTACAGTGTAAAATGTATGTATTCTTAATTCTATGTTTTAAAAATAAAATCATTCGTTGATTTTGAACTAACCAAACGTAAATAAATAAACATTTAAAACATGAACCCTTTTTCTTTTATAAAATATAATAAATGCTTGTATTATTAAAGTAAATGAGTTCTTTATTCTCCATCCAATCATTATTGGTGTCAATACCATCACCATTATCATTTTTGCAAGAAAAACATACGTGAAAGAATTTCAAATAAAAATGTTTCTTAATATTTGATAACCGTATCCAGTTAAAATGGCCATCGTCCTCGCTA
>JAANSO010003948.1:0-10681 GCA_036507315.1 Lepidocyrtus fimetarius | reverse complement strand
TTTGCCTACATACAAACTACCAATTAAATTGCTTAGGTATATTAAATTGCATGTAGCCGCTAATTGGATTATAGACCATCATAATTTCAGTCATCAACGCGTATTTTCTCTCACCATGTGCCTCCTATATATTGTCTCAATTTTTAAAGAAGAAAACCGGAAGCAGTTGTAGTTAATCGAAAGGATTGGTTCAATTGACCATCATGAGGATATTGTTTTTATTTTTGTTGGGGTAAAAAAAAGGTTACTCATGTGCTATCGTCAAAAGATATGAAGAACGTGGCCCTCTCTACCTCCAATAGTCTAGTTTAATTTAATATGCAAATGGTTTTCAAATTATGAAGACAACTTATTGATTGATGCATTTATTGATTGAAAAGTGCTTTATTAAATTAAGGTAATTTGGCGATGGGATTGAAGGAGGGAAAATCCCCTGAGTTTGTCTATGCCTTATCAAATGGCAAATATCAATGTGGTCAATCAATGGGATGGGTTGACTCAACTGTCGATAAGCGTTTATTGCTGTTGATGTTGCAGACACTCTATGAAATTATGAAGAGATCATCTATATGGTGGAAAAAGTGATTATTCAAGGATACCTATCCAACCAACCCCAAACATTAAAAAGTTCAAACTAGAAGGAATTAGTATACGCATTTCTTTCACTAAAATGACTAATGTCAAAAGTCAGTTTAGAAGAGCACTTTCCAATTCCATTGAATAACAAACCTAAGGTGTGTGTCATGTACGTTTTAAATATATAATGGATTATGCACGATTCAAGAAAAAGGTTAGTCGATTATTATTCTTACAAATTGAGATAACAAAATATGAAATAATATTTAATTGTCCACGTGTCTACTTTTGATGGCAAACTAGTGTACAAAAGATAGTGTTATAGTTGTATATATGTTAGATGTTGATGTTAGTTAAGAATACATAAAAGATTACATTTGGCATATTTTTTGCAGTTATTGTAAAATTCGAAGTGTGTAGCTTTCCTTGACTTATCTGTTGGGAGCAATGCTACTATTTCATAGAATTTTAATATATTATGGAAACTTTCTTTTTTATGTGTTGCTTTCCATAAAATAAGAGTAGGTAGTTTTTTATCCTCATTTTAATATTTTGAAAAGATCTAAAGAAATCACGTAGAATAACTTACCTATTGCAGTTATATATGGTTAGTGTTATCCATAATATGTATCAACAAGAAACAAACATATTAAAGTTTAAAGTTGTAATAAAGTGTTATTAATGATAATGTCAATGACTAAAGTAGATGACAGACCTACTAATTGTTTTAATAAATTACCTAAATTAACGTAAAATTTCACGAGCATTGTTGGCATACTTAAGTCAAATGTTATTATTCTCATTCATTCAACCATATCTTCCCGAAGGGTATTTGCTTACACTTTGTAAATCGTTGACTTTGTCTTTTCAAAAGAGCGCAAGCCACGTGAAGAAAAGTAAATTTGAAAGAAGAAAAATGCTTTCTATTAATTTGGCATGCTAATTAATTACTCCAATTTTAATTCCTCTACCTTTACCTTAAAACTAGGTGCACGCATACATTATTGCATGAAATGAGCTGTCAGTTTGTTCGTCAATATAATGAATGAACTACTTGCTTTACAAGTAGGTAGGTATAGTATCATCAACGTGGCATGAGCGGCAGATTGTCAAGCTCATATCTTGCTCTTTAATTTCATTTTCATCTAAAACAAGTTCACAGCTTTACAAAACCTGCAGAAGAACAAACCACTTGCACTTTCGCTTTTATATCGCTTGATATCCTAATTTTTCTTTCATGTTTTAATGTACATTCGGAGAATTTTAATGTAAAGACAGATTTATAATCTTTCAATTTTCTCCAAATTTTTCAACTTCAACTTGCAAATCACGTACGCTTCTGGCGATAACTTCAAGTGCATCATCAGCAGATTGACATAACTTGGTTTATAGTATCAACGAATTAAAGGAAGTCATTTTTTGAAAATTTATTCTGAACGTATAAAAGTAAAAGTTTATGTGCTTACATGTGTAGAATCAGTTTGTATTTAAAGCATAAATCACATAAGAACAACTTCTGCAATGATGCTGATAGTTTCAAGTAAAAATGTGGATAAAGAAGGAAAAAGCAAAGACGATGCTATAATGAAGGTCAATATATTCATATATATGTATTGCCAATTATGTACTAACAAAAAACTGCCAAAAAGTCCCTACTTATGAACTTTTCAAAATCCGATCAAAGTAGCCAAGCGACCTCATCTATCTTTAGCCCAAAAGAGTCTATATGATCAGCTACCTAATAAACCAGAGCAGTAACTCATCCTCTTTTTACACAAAAAAAACTTTCATTTTCTTTTTGCGCCCATCATATCCATTTCATTTAAATTTATAGCAGACAGCTGAAAATGCAAGTGATTTGCTAAAATCGTTATTGACAAATTTGTACAAACAGATAATAAAAAATGGTTGATTACTGTTATTATTTTTTAGTTTGGGAGTATCTTTGGTATCATATCAAAATCACCAAATATTTCTTTCTCCGTCTGATCCCCACCTTTTTGCGATAAAATACTCGTTCTACCTCTTCCTACAGCTATTTAAGTTTAAGATGCAGTCATGATATCATATCAAAATCACCAAATATTTCTTTCTCCGTCTGATCCCCACCTTTTTGCGATAAAATACTCGTTCTACCTCTTCCTACAGCTATTTAAGTTTAAGATGCAGTCACTCTTGTAGACTTGCTTTAAGGTTTTTAGCAATCTGCATTTGCAACCGGTGCTGCTTACTCTCCTGGTCATTCTCAAATCATCATCCTTAAGGGGTCTGCTTGCTTAGATGCACCTAAATTTTTAAAGATGAGTATTATTATCGTGGTCATTATCATTATCAACGGTGTAGAATTATGAATGGGTTGAGTATTGTTTTGTTTTAATAGTAACTGCAAAAAGGAGGAAGGGATGGCCCAAACTAACACCTTCTTTTATTTTTCTACATAAAAAACTGTCGCGCATCAGGTTCTTCTCACTCAGTTTTTAATTTTTTAACCGCTTCTTAAATGACAGTCACGAGAAAACAATATTAAATAGTTAGATTTGAAGAATGAGACTGTTGTAGTGAAGTAAATTGACGGCAGGCTGGCAGGAATGGGTGAGTACTAGACGGAGGCATGGCTGTTAAAATAAATGACTGTGTCGGTGGTACTGGTGCGGTGGATTAGGCCTGCGCTTTGCAAATACAGAAAGATGATAATAAGTACTAGTTATGGCTTGCACTTGAGTACTTGAACAAGTGACGAAAAGGCTGGCATTAAAAGTTTGTAAGGAGGGTGGGTAACAAAACTTTTCAATGAAATTGTTTCTCAAGTCCTCCTTCTTAATGTTAAAAGTAATCGTTTATGATAGTTGTTGCTATCAGGAAAAGTTATGACTGCAACTTTTTTAGGCTAAAACGATAAGCTCAATTCGCAAACTCCCTCCACTTTGCAACATTGCAATTTAATATGTTGCTGATTTTGAAACTACCCTACAGTATTTTAGAATTTTAGATAATTCCTGTGTGTTAAAATGCTTTAGTACCTAATTAATGTAGTAGATATTATGCATTTTACATGGTCATTGCTCACTTATTCATTAGTTCATCATTATACCCATTATTATAGCACCATTTTCTTTATTAATTTTTATTCAAAACATGATTTTTATAAAGTTATTACGACGATAAGGCCTGATTCCTTCCTGATGATCTACGCATGTATTCATCATTATAACCATTATTATAGCACCATTTTCTTTATTAATTTTTATTCAAAACATGATTTTTATAAAGTTATTACGACGATAAGGCCTGATTCCTTCCTGATGATCTACGCATGTACTTTTTTGTCTCACTGCCAGGCAAATTAAACCTCAAGTCCCGCTGCACTTGTTGTTCTGGCAAAAGGAAAAGCTTCCTTATCATTTCACATTATCTTCATCATATTCGGTACATTCTTGGATGGAATAAATGTGCTGAAACATTTCATAGAATTATTGCTATGCAGTGTATTTTACTATAATGATATTGAAGTTTCCGTACATACATGCTACAAAACAAAATCATATTTTAAAAAGTAAATGGTGACGGAGCGGTCTAGTGATCTAAATTGTTTAGTTCTTATTAAGAAAAAGAGCCATAAAAGTACAAAAACATCCTCTAGAAAAATAGTTTTTTAGATGAGCTTACACTTAAATGAGCAAGTGTTATTCATTTTAACTTTTACAATTTTTTTTACATTTTCAAACAAAGTTACATTACAAATACAACTGAAATTTACATTTGCTGATCAAAGTCAAGCGCAAGTTATTTTCCTAATTTGTGAAGATGGTGATGATTACTTTAAAATTTCTGAGAAGATCAATGTCTGGGCTAATAAGTACGTCTTCCCCCTTTGAAAGTGCAGTTTTTCTCCTATCAACTTTGTATCATGTACCTAGCGTCGATTGAATGGCAAATGCCTTCAGTTCCCACTTGATCCACTTTGCTACCACATCTTTGCAGGGCTCATTAATATAATTACTTCCTTTTTAAGTAAAAACTATAGTACTTGAAGTAATAATCATAAAGACAGTAATAGTCTTTAAAATGCAACATCTCCAAACAGTTTACTTTCTTTTTTACCTACCAACTTTAATTTGTTGTGGGAAAGTCAAAGGGTGAAGTTANATAATCATAAAGACAGTAATAGTCTTTAAAATGCAACATCTCCAAACAGTTTACTTTCTTTTTTACCTACCAACTTTAATTTGTTGTGGGAAAGTCAAAGGGTGAAGTTAAGTTGTGATAAGTTTTTTGTGCACTTTTTTTTGTAAATTTTTAGTTTGGAATTAATGGAAGGACTTTTTTTACTGCTGGCAGCCTTGCTTGATTACGTTTGTAGTTGACAGGTGGGTACGTGAGTTCATGTTGTTCCTATCCCTCGTTTAAGTGATTCCATAATGATAGTCTGTTACAATCGTTGTTATTATCATCATAATAATCATAACCGTTCTCATCATACGTAATGATAATCAACTAAAAGTTTCAGCAAAAAGTGCATCCTTTTTTTGGCATTGTCATTCAAAAGCAAAGAAAGTTTTTCTTAGCATGCATTATTCTTTAAAATGAGCTGGTAATTTTATTGGAAAGGTAAGACAGATGAGAGGTTGTGGTTGTTGTAGTAAATTAAAGTGATGATTTGATTTGCTCAATAATATTTCTTTCAAACAAAGATTACTCTGAAAGAAAAGTTGAAGTTTTTATTGTAGAGATTAATATTTATAAAATGTAAAAAATGAAACTTGCTATCAAAAACAGGAAATAAAAGTAATCTAAGAGCACACATTTTACTTGTAAAATCAAATCAAAAAGAAACAAGAACGACACGTGTTATCTTTTTTCTTGTTATGGGTTACCTACATCCATAAGTTGATCTTAAGACTGGTCAAGAAGAAACGGCATATAGCATTTAAAAAATTGGTTTACTCTAAATTGCAATAAAGTTGATGAAATGAATGACAATAATTTATTGCATTTAAAACAAATGAAAAAGCGGAAACTAGGCCAAAATATTTGCATAAAACAAACACATCAAAGTTGTCTAATTCACCTTGAAATCTATTTTGTATAGAAAACAAACAGAAAATCAGCAATCATTTTGGTGTTTTCAATTAAAAGCTTCTTTAACTAAGCTTCCGACAACAAGTTTAACTATTCGTCTGTAGTCTCAGTCGTTTAGATAAAGGATTTGGGCAGAGTGCACTTACCTGAACACAACACACGCGCAAAGACAAGGGGGATGATATCGAATTTGCAAAATCTCTGATAGTATAGAATATATACCAGCATTAAATTAGATCATTTTACTTAAAGGTTATTGGTCTCTGAAGGACACATTCACGCAAAAGACAGGTACATTATGTATTTATGGTCATTATTCCACATGAATAGTAAATCATAAAAATTACCAAATAGTTTTTAAAGCGCCAACAAAATGGTGATCTTGAAATTTCAAAGAAGACAGATTTCGAGTACTTGAGAAGACCAACATAAAGAAAAGCGGAACAATAAAAAGCGATTTTCAAAAGTGAAATGGGTTGGCAATTGTTAAATAAAGTAAGTGGAAATCAATCTGCTACTGCTGAAGAGGATGTAAAAATGCAAAATGTGAGTACCTTTTGTAAATATTGTCAGGACAAGGGAAAAAGAAAAATAGTTGACTTGACATTATACGGCGCTACGACATGGTACACATAAAAGCAATAAAACTTCAAAATTAAAAACAAGATTTGTTCTAGTCATAGTCTGGGTGATGACGAATTACTATGATGAGGATGCTGAAGATGATTGACTAGTCGGTGTGATGATGATGATAAATTGATAATCCCTTGCCTAAAGGGTCAGCAAATCTATTCAAATATGCTCACAGTTTATTGAGTTAGCATAAAAATGCAAATGATGTGCAAAGTGAACTATTGGGTTGAACTAGCATTAAGAGTGAATGTGATTTGGATTTTAATCAGGAGATTTTATAAAGGAGTGGAGTACAAATATATTTTCCCCAAGATTAACTAACTTTACAAAAAATAAGGTTCCTTTTCTACAGGGTAAAACATAATTCTATATTGAATGGGAGTTTAATTGGCGTAAACAGAGCGCGCCCACAATAATAGTAAAACATAAAATAAATGCGGCATATGATTACTATTATTATTATTATATACAGGAGCCCTTTCCTCTTTTTTATATCTTCCATTTTACGAAATTATGAGATTTTAATCGAACTTTTAAATATTTCATCCATTTTTTGTAATAATGTATCAGTAAAAATTTCTATCACGTAAATGGGCGGGTGAGAGTGAATTTTGTAAAGTTTTACTTTTTTGTTTTTCATCAAAGAATCGTATCATATAGTTAATTTTTTGCACAAATTTTGACCAGAGTCAACAGGAAGTACAATATATAAAGTAGAAAAGCCGAAAATGTCACGTCACGTAAGGTATATTATGCACCTTATCATCCTACCACGTGCATAAACTACAATATATAACAAGTTTCATTTTCTCTCCAATTTTGAATATTATTTATGTTTACAATTGTGACAGTTTAAGTGAAAACTTTTGAATGGTTTTGGATTGGATTCAAACACGTGAAATTATTTAAATAAGATTACCTTAAAAAAGCAACTGAACGCGTAATCCCTTTCCACGAAAAGGGAAATCAGTTCAGTCAGGTTTTTAACCCGGCTATACAGAACAGGACTTGCTCAAGTTCAGACCATATTTCATGGCAAAAATTAACGCAAGAAGTGGGAGAGAATGCGGAAGGTGTTAAATTAAAATGCAAAACGAAATTAGAAAAAAGGTAGTGGTCAACATAAAGGTGATTGTTATGGTCATCTTCATTTGTTAAATTGAAAATGAGGAAAGTAGAAAAAAGTGCAACTGTATTATATTTCCGTGATGATAAGTAAAGCATAATACCTAATGCTATTTATTACCTATGCACTTTTCTCTTTTAGATAGGCATTTTAGTCACATACGTATATGTATCAAGTCACTTTCGTCACTTCTTTTTTCGTTATTTTCCAAGTCCATTTTTTTGTCCTTCAAGTCCTTCTGCCCTATTAAGCAGTGATAACTTGATAAGACTTGAATCATACACGGATGCCACATACTATGAACAACTGCCTTAAGTGCAGGTTTTTTCTAGTGAAATGACTATATCACTTGCTACACACTCACGCAAAGATGGCCATATTCAAACAGTCAAAAAAATTAAGAAGGAAGAAAAAATGTTCTTTTCTTCGTCATCATGAACGTTATTATCAGAAGTAAATTTTTTAAAATTAAAACTTGTTTTTACGTTCTCCTCATCTGTTGCGACTTGAAAAGACAAAAATTATTTTTCCTTTTGCTTTTTGTTGTACCCAATTTAAGTATTGCATCTGAGGTAGTTGTTTGCACAATGAACTCAAAGATTTAGACGAAAGCAACAATTTTGTTTGTTTGAAAAATATGATTATTAAAATGATGGTGTTGGTTCATCCTCTTCTGCTCATCCTGACCATCATTATCACCATCATCTCATTATCTTTGCGTTGTCACAATTAGCCCAACTATAACAAAAGAATGACACTGACTCATCTTCCTATTGTCTTTTTACCCTTGTAAAACATTTTAAGATGGTTTTAGATTAAAACTTAATCGTTCCTTTTTGAGTTTTGTTTTCAAAAAATGCAAACCTCAACACTTTCTTATCTCATATTACACTGTTTACCAAACGAAGCGTAAACCACACAAAGACACAGAAAAGTAAGTAAGCAAATGAGGATGACGGTTTAACCATAATTTACAAAAAGAACTCCTACTCTAAACCCGCCTCAAGTAAACAATGTATCATCCCATGATTAACCATTTGAATTTTACATAGGACTTATGATCATGACGAAAATGATAGCATTTTCGCAAAGCAATATTGGAGAAAACTTAATTTCATTTGGGATTCAGATCGGGATAATCAAAATAATTTAAAAGGAAATAACAATTTAATAAAGGATCATGATGATACACAGGGGGTTGATTGTTTCAAATGAAAAACTTGAAATTAATATGTGAAGTACAGGGTATCATATGAATCATCTAGGTACTTAAATAAAGACCAATCTTGACATCTTCTCACAAAGTAATTGCCAAATTGCAATCCCCAATTTTAAAATTGCACTCACTAAATTTTTCTCTAGCTTGTTAAACAAGCAGTTAACAATAGCAGAAGGTCCTCTCCTCTCCAACAAAATGACTGTGGCATGTTTAGCATTTAAAAATTGAATTTAAAAATGCCAAAAGGCTACCAAAAAAGTGACTCCTTTCGCTTAAGTCAAGTTTTTTGCATCTTTTACTTTTTGTTTCTTTTTAATCCTTTAATTCCTTTATCAAACTATCCAAGGAAGCAAATTCACTGCAGAAAACCAAACGACCACACCAATCACATTATTATTACAATAATCAACGAAAGAAGAAGATAGACATAGAGAGGCACAACTACTGCATCTTTCTTTTCTATTCATTAGGACTCACTCATCCGTTTTAACTATGCAGAATAATAATTTATTTTCATCGTATTCATCTGGGTCACCATTCACCCCTCTGCCTTTAAAGAAGGAGAAAGAGCATCAGCAATACTTTTACTTATACCAGTTAAGGTGTATTGCTTCATAAAGAAGTGTAAAGTGGATTTTTTTGCAGAAAAATATGTGCAGATTAATGCGCATATATGCAAAACAGATGAGGCGAAAGATAAAATTTTGAAGGTAGTACCTACGCAAATTTTCCTATTAAATGCCTAACAGTACCTGAAACTATTTCCTAATAGTAGATAACCATATAATAACACACGCCCTTTTTATTTTCATATTATTTATCTCTCAACTTCCACATTGGATTTAAAAATGTTAATCTCTTTTTGTCTAACGATTCAACTCTCATGGTATTCATTCATTGAAAACTATTTGTTTCCTTTTTACACATTGTTATTGCTTTTCAACTTTTCCTTTCTTCTTTGAAACGGAAGCAGCCATCTGGTCAGTTAAAATGAACAAAATTTGTTCAAGATACAAACATAATATGATAATTGGCCAAGTTGTAAATGAGTTTGTTCCTCAAGGGCGCTATTAGTTTACCCTACACCCACTTTTTCAACCCTTCTCTACGACCACCTCCTCGGAAACTTTTCACTCTCATTTTTTATTCTTTTGTTCCTCTTCACATCTTTTGTGTAAGTAGTTGACAGTTGACTTCCACTTGACATAAAAAATGACTGCGTAGAAGGAACCGACCATCTTTCTAATATTTTTAAAATTATTACGGAAACAAAAGATTAGTTAGCACTTTAATTTGCCTTCTAAAGGGATGTAATCTATGTGACCTGTGTTTGATGTGATAATGAGATTAGCAAAAGTGAAGAATTTTTGTAATTATGATGAAGATGATGGTCGTAAATGAGTCAGTGAATTGAATTTCACATTTTTTGTTACATTTTCCTTCTTATCAATTATCATTGTTAATTGCTAATGGTTTTGTGTTATTCCAATTTTACATGATTTTGTGCTCTGACGATGAGTAGCGAGCCTGCGCCTGCAATTATTTCAGCACCTTTTTTGTAGAGCTGTTATTACTTTCTTTCCCCCATGAATATTTAAATTAAGTGTAATTATAGTTTACCGGCAGAATGTACATTGGTGGTACCTTAATTTACAAAATTGTTTAGTTAAAAATACATTTCTCTTCTCGTCCTTAACCTTCATGCATATCAATATGCGCAAAAATAAGGGTCATTTTAAATTCATAGCTATTGATTCTTCATTCATTATCGTTATCTTTCATGATTTTTAAAATTGCTATTTTCGAATTGATATAAAGCCAATATCTTGGCGATATTCATTCAAATCAAGTCTAATTGAAATAAAATTTGAAGACAAGACATTTTCTATTGAATTTACAATTACAATTCAATTTTCCACTTAAATTCTCATAAAAAGCGAGCCAATTGATAATATATAAGGGCATAAGTACCACATGAAACAAACTTTTTCGGCATAAAGCTTCTTTTTGATAACTATTTTTTACCTTGAAATATTACAGATCACCTT
>JAANSO010003947.1:0-10683 GCA_036507315.1 Lepidocyrtus fimetarius | reverse complement strand
TTAAAATATTTTATTTAATTTTGTAATAATTTTTATTTTAACTCTAGATTTTTGGTTTCTGAAAAGGATCGTCTGAATTTGGTTGCGCATAGTGGATATCGTAAAACATTTCCTCTTGTCTGCATCTTTTTTTAATGAAACGCATGCCTTTCGGCTTAAAAAAATTCATTTTTGTACCTAAAATTGGCCTTCTTCACTAATAGCTTATGTTTTAGCAGTTAATTTTTTCCAGACTCAGAATCTATTTTTGGTGAAAATTATGCAATTGATTATTGATTTTATTGAGAAAGTAGGGAAATGAGTAACTGAATCACTTACCTTGGCACCTTCCATACCTTATTCCAAAGAAATACTTTGCATTAGAAAAAATCTATCATCCTAGCCTCTTTTCCAGTCACCATCTTCAATAATCTCTTCGACATCTTGTCTGCAAGCATTTTTTACTTTCATTCAGTATATATAAATGTACATATTATGGAGTGTGGAGTAAAGTCCAACTTATTACGATTCCTATGAATGATAAGGTATTCAATATTATTGCATTGTCAGATTAGCAGGTAACTACTGTTTTCGGGTATCTAGAAGGGGTGGATTTTCATCCGGTGTTCAATTCAGCCTAACTCAATCCGTACATTGCATTAGTCATCGTTTTAGGAAAGAAATTTAAATTAATTTTATGCGAAAAAATATGCATTTGTAAAAATGCACCTGGAGCTGCTGGAGCCTGTACTATCAGCCAAACACTAAATTATATCTCCTAACGATTTTTGGATGGTGTGCACCCGTAACACGAAGGCATGATTGTCACTACGACTGATGTAATTATAGTCATCGTGTATTGATGCTGATGCTTGATGCGTAGTAGAAAGTAAAATATTTAATTTAGAGAATACGAGGATTTGTTAATCAATCAGAACTTATTAGGCTAATATTTACTATTTGTATTATGCGAATTTTCAATTGTATTTGTTCAAGAATCTTGATTTCACATTTGTTCAGCTATTTTGATTCTGAGTTTTGATAAGAAAATCTGAAAGTTCCATTTATTAGTTGTGGTCTGTGTGCGTGTGACATGATTGAATAAGTTATCAAGATCCAACTTTTTTATTTTTGCTTAATGAGGTAATATGAATTACAGTTTTCGTCTGCGTGCAAATACGAGTTAAGTAATATTTCTTTGTAAGATATACTCTCTATCTCATGATGTCCTATATTTATAGGATTTGCATTTAGTAGAGAGACATTCTAGAATTAACAAATCGTAAACACCAGGTGGCCAATTTATTTAAATTATTACATTTCAGCTAGGATTAAATGGACCCCTTGTAGGTAAAAGTAAAAATGACGGTTTACAAAGAGTGATCTGCACACCTCATGTGAGTATTCTTTTGTCTTCATCCAAAAAATCTATTTTAGAATTACTGAGAAATTAATATTATTAGTGATAAGTCACACGACCGGAACCAACCTATTATGAAGCGTAATTAATTTATAATGCCGTATCAAAATACGATGCGATACTAGTAACTGTATAAACTGGGATCAATTTTTTAACACTAATTTAATCAAATCGATGCGAAAACAGAAAATTTACACTAATGAATGATGCTTTGGTGCACCAGTCGTACCAATCATTCCACGTCACTCAACGTTGAAGATCAAGGTTGTGTTATGCGTCATTATTCCATGCGCATCAATCCGATTTCAAAACAAAAAATCGAAATATTTTTTAAATCAAATGTTTTCAACTGTACAAGGTGTGGCCAGAGCGTGACAGTTACTTAAAAGAGGATGTATGAAGCATAATATTGTTTTATGACGAGTTTACGTTTTTGAATTGATATGAGCTTTAATTATAGTAATTTAAAAAGTGCAAAATACTAACTAGTCAAAACTTTCGTAAATCTTAAAATTTTTATTTTGACATTTTTCATAAAATAACACCTATTTATTTATCTTCGATACGTAACCAATTTAAAATATATTCGACTAATATTTTTAAACATTATTGCGATCGAAGAGGATGACTTGTATAGGTAATATATATTAATTTAAATTACTTACTTCTTTATGTTTAGCTTATTGCTGTAACATAACACATTTTGGTATACAATTTTATTAAGGATTTACGATATACATTTCTCCGTTTCTAGTAAATCTTTTTTTTACATAAAACAAAAATAAGCAACTAGCAATAGAATTTAATTTAAACCATAATGCAATGTAACAGAAGTCAACGTATAATTTTAAATTAAATATCATACATTTAAAATATAGGAATAGTGAATGATTTATAAATCATCAATCGCGTTGCATAATAAGTGGTACATTAATTAAATGATTGCATTAAGCAGCATCTTAACAAATGCATGATAGGCAGACTTATAATCTGTGAAACACATTCATGCTTAAAAAATTAATTGACAACGAAAAAACGCTATTTTATAACATGGAACATAAAATACAGTCAATAATCAAAATGCAAAAATTAAATAAATTGTTAACGATACAGGTCGGAGGTGTTTAATTGCTTAACGTTTTTTGTTATAACTATCACCACAGGGTACATATCCTTCAGGTCTTGACACTCAAGTTTAACTCAAAAATGACTACAATCTTATAAACATCTTTATTACCTTACTGTAAAACAATCATTCTTCCAGCAATCCGAAGCTAGCCTAACCTTTAATAGTCAAAGAATATATTTTATCCCTTCCGAATTCAAACAACACAGATAATATAATAGTTATAAATTTTTTTGAAAAGAGAAACAAGCCGAAATAGAGTATAACAAGTTACCTATTATCTGTATAACCTTTTTAAACTGAATTCTGATGTTAAATATAATAAAATCACTGGTGAGTAAGACCTCTGAAACGTATTATTATTTAAGGTACGGTATATCAACTACCTAACACACATAATGAGTCTTGAAATTGGTATATATAGGACGAAAATTTTCCATTTTAAGGCAGCGTAGAGCTTAATGGACTTCACCGAGCAGTTACTTAATAAATTCGTTTCCACATCGTCAGAGCCTTTTGATGTTAGGTTTGGTTTCATTTACTGCCAATTTTTTGTTAAAAGTTTTGTTCAAGCTCGCAACCTCAATATCTCCAGACAACAGAAGGATTAAGACAAGATAAGATACTGCACAGTACTGTCCAAAGAAGGAATGTGTGAGGAAGACAATGACATCAGTAGTATGTAGTAGTATATAGTTTTTTCAATAATTTTCTATTAATCAGTGTTCAATAATGGCATAACTATTCTTTGTAAGTAGTTTTTGTCAATGTCACATTGTGTAGTTAGGATTCGTCGTCATTGATTACTATTTATTTCTTGCTGGGAGTGTCGCTGATTTTTGTTTTTCCCTGCAAAGTAGTAATATTTAACAATATTTGAAATTGATTTTCCTTATTTGAAAACATTTAACACATGAGAGCACAGTCATTATTAGTAAGTACAAAAATATGTTTAGTTCATCTTTAAGCAAAAATCACGGCGTAGTTAATGCAATTGGTTAAGCGAATTCAGCCCTATACTGACGTATTAAATAATTTGAATTATCATGCGGTTGGTTAAACTTGTCTAATTAAATTTATGGACATCATCACAATTCTACAACAAGCCTACATTAAATGCAAGCATCACAGACTAATCTATGTGTGCATAAGGACAGTCCTTAGTCCTTACCCAAATTCACTTTTCCATTCTCTCCGAAATCACGTTAAAATACTACTTTTTAATTTCAATTTATTAATCTACCGATACTTTTCTGTTTCAGATACAATAAATATCAAAATCCTCAGAATCAGCATACTAAATAGGTATTTGATTTCATATTCAGTAAGATAATTTTGCATTAGGATATGCACGAAATACTAAAAATACTAATACACAAGTGTCGCTTTTAAAATTGTTAATGCCAAAACATGAAGTATTTAACAAGCTTTCTACATAACACGTAATTAAAGCATAATAACTTATAATCAAGTATTAGTACAACTTTAGAAGCTGCCAGAATGTCCGGAAACCATGTAGATGTAGCTTGGATCTTATGCATGTTATAAAGTTAGGTATTTCTTTAAGCACTACTTGCACAAGGCATACATGTTAAGGCAATAGTTACTGATTAGATGTTATATTGTCCACATAAAAGCCACGATAAAATGTCATCAATCAGGTAGAATTTGGCACATAAAAAACGGACCTGGATTGTGATACAGCTTTATAGCCACCTTTCTGAATCTTTTTACTTAGTCTGGAAACCCACTGTTTCTGTTCGTCTTCATTTGGTGCAAGTAGAAGAAGCTCTTTTGCTGTGTTAGGGTCGTACTGAACTTTGCAAGCAGTCATTACTTCTTCACCATAATGTTCTTTGTGGATTTTAACACGACATCCTAATACATATAAACCAATCAATAATGAATATTGAAATAAGATGTGAAATATTTAAGAAACAATGCATTCAAATATTGTCAAGAAATAGAAACAACATAACACACAAGTGAGTGTTATTGAAATACTTACGTCTACATTCCAAAGCAGGTGGTGGTCTAAACATATGCCATAACGGTTTCGGGCACACTTCACAAGTAGTTGGCATATGAAATGATATCGCAACGAGTTCGTGACCCTTGTGCAATAACGTTCCAGGTTTTTCCTTATCTTCAGGCATTGTTTCATCAGGTTTCCTTGCTTCTCCTTCTCCGGCGTATAATAACTGCAATAGTAATTTTCAAAATCTCAGTTTTAGAAAGAGCAAATTAATTCGGTTCAAAGTTGTCCCTTTACACCTCAAGATTAGCTTACTTCTTGCAAAAATGCAAAATATTATGAATTACTTTGTAAGAGTACTAGCACAGCAGTAAATAGAAACTATAGGAAATGTTTTTAAAACTAGACTTGTTTGAACCACTGACCTGAAATATTTTAGGTATTTCTTTGGCATCTGCTCTAATAACATCTCCCTGTGTAACGGATCGTACATGGAAGACTTTGCTGCAATGTAAATTTTTTTGTCATTTTGTGTTATTGTTTTTTAGACATTTGGTTGTATTGTATTCCAATGGATTTGTCACGGTTAACCGCGACAAAACCGCGGTTTTGAAAATATAACTTACTTTAGGTCAAGCACTCGAGTTGGATTTTGTTTCTCTTGATCTGAATTGTAAAATATAATTTTTCTGGACGACACAACAACGTACTGCTTACGCCAACCATGCCTCCTAATATTCTGTTTCGATGGAAGAGATAACCAACCCTCTTGTCGCAGCTCATCGCCCATCAACCCGTCTCCTTCACTGGAACTCACACTAGCAGTTTCACAAAGTTTCCTATTTAGAGCCTCAATTTCTGATTCTTTGGAGTCCAGCTCCATTTGAAGTTTCAATTTTATTTGATTCTCTTCGTTTATTGCAGCCTGAAGCTCCTGTAGGTCCTTTTGCCATTTTAAAGTCATTTGATTGAACTTTTCTTTCTCCTGTGTGAGCTCCTGTTGAAGTTTCCGGCATTCTCGTTCTTTTTTCCTTAAATCACCGGCTTGTGCTTTCTTGCTTGTTGGATTAAGATTTAGATCTTTCCTATTCATTATTTCTGCCAATTTATTCACAGCTTGCATTTTTAACATTTGTTCCGTTTGCAGTTGCTTTTTCATTTTTTCCACTTCGTCACCACTGGATTTTTCTAGATCTGAAATAGGTCAAATAAACAAATTGATTAGAACAAACTAAATACATGTTATGACACTTGCAAATGAGAAAACGATAACAATTTTTTACTAACCTTCTTGAAGTGATTTAATCTTAGAATTGACTTCGTCTCTATCTTTCTTAAGTTGATCAACGGACCTCTTGTACTCTGCCTCTTTGTCACGAAGCTGTGAAACAAGAAAAACGTAACGTGAGAAAAATGCATTTTATATTCATCAATCTGTAATAACTAAAACGTTTAAAATTGTCACTTACCGAGGTTATAACTATATCCTTATTAGATAATTCAGTCTTATGACGTGCAATCAAGTCCTTTATCTCTAACTCTTTCATTGTCTTCTCTTTTTCCAATTCCGCAATAGTCTCGTGAGCTATACTTTTCGCTAATGACTCTGCATCCGTTCTTGCTATTGACATTTGCAGTTGGCGAGTCAATTCATTTCTTTCCTCCTCCAACTCCTGGTTCTGTCTGCGCTTTTCTTCAAAGTCTTCACGTAAATCGGTCAACTGAGCTTTGTACAATGTCTGTAATAGTAAATACAAAGTAGGTAATAAAATCTTTAAATATTATAATGATCAGGTTGAAAGAAAGCTTATGAAGGAACATCTAAATATATGTGAGTTGATTTTAAATACCGAGAAATGCATTTCAGTGTCCAGCTGTTCCTGAAGTTCTTTCATTTGGAGATCATCCACTGCTTTCGTTGCCTTAATCTTTTGCAGCTCATCCTCCAACGTTCTTTTAGATTCTTTTATCTCAGTAATTTCTTTTTGACTTTTGCTTCTCTTTTGTTTTCAGCAATGAGATCTCGGATGATTGTGAACTGAACTCGGATTGAAGTTGAGACCGCTTTTGCGTTTCTTGGTCCAATTGCGTCATCAAACTTTTTGTTTTTTCAACTTCTTGCCGGAATTGACCTTCTAGTTTTTGAAGCTCAGCCCGAACTTGTCGATAATCAACTGACAGCATTGACAATTGGCGTTCCATCTCTTGTCCTGAATTTTCAGCGTGAAGTCGTTTTGATTTTTCTTCGTTAAGTTTTGCTTGAAGAGCTGTAACAAGTAACATATTAAAATCAAGTTTGTATAATATTTCGATTGCTGATCCTACACTACTACTTACTAAAAATTTAAAAATTGAACTCAGTTCGACATTGGTGGTGTCAATTTTTTCGTCATCTTGTTATTCAAGAGTAGCAAATATCTGTCATCATTTGTGCAATAATAATTATTATTAAAATTCGGTATAATTTTAAACTTACATTTAACTTGATCTTCTTTGTCAATTGAGGGACTTTTCCTTTCAATTTCACTGTGCATTGCTTGAACTTCCTGGTCATATTTGGCACTTATTGCTTTAAGCTTGAGTTCTAACGAAGCAGTAGCTTTCTCTGCTTGAACAAGCTTATCTAGAACACTTTTATTTTCTTCCAGAGATTTATTTTCTCGTTCTCTGCTCTTTGCTAATTCTTGCTGAAGAGCTAGCACTTTTGCGTCAATTTCTGTTTTCATTGCTATCACTTGATGTTTATCACTTTCCTCTTTCTCTAAGGATATTCGCATTTGCGCTAATTCTAATTCTAAACTTCCTTTTAAACTTTCCAAACTGATGATTTTATCGTTAAGTGATTGTTCTTTTGAGGATAGGAGCACCGTTAACTCACTCACTTGTTTACGCAATCTTGATGACTGGTCAGATTCAGATTTTAACTTATCATTTAATTCGGCCAACTGAATACAAAACCAAAGTAATATATTAATTAATCTTCTTTTTACATTTTTGTAATCTTTTACCGAGCGTTTTATAGAAATAATTCATTGAATATAGTATATTATATCATTCTATTTTACCTGTTTTTCTAAATGTGAAATTTTCTCACTAGTGTGATGGGTGTTTGACTGTTCACGGCTTCTTTTACTTTGTTCTTCTTCCAACTTCCTCTTCAAGTCCAACATAGTATTTTCTAAATTCCGTCTAGATTCTATTTCCACCTCACTTTTTCGTTGAGCTTCCCTGAGTTCGTGCCTTAAGAGAGCCATACTTCGCTCCAAACTTCTACTTTCTTCCCGTAAAGATTCCTCCCTTTGTGTTGCGGCGTCCAATTGATTAAGTAGCACTCTACGAGCTTCTTCTAATTCTTCTAGTTTGACGCCAACATTGTTCATTCCAGCGCTGTCGCTGTCCTAAAATTATTATCCAAAAAGAAATCGGTACCATATCATGAGATAATTTATGTAATATACGAAGAAAAGAATAAGTTGAGATTTCCGTACGATAGCTAATGACGATTTCCCGTCAACTACATGATTGGACGATGACGACGATGGTCCCTTTGATGAGAGTAGCTGGTAGTCACGTGAATAAGTAAATCCAACAAATAGGCAGATGATTTCCAGCAAATGCTTTCGGAGTTGGAAAGTCTTCTTCAGGGCTATCATCTTTCTCAACGTCATCAAAATTACTTGTGTCATCATCACCGGATAACTCAGGCACGACAGGGGGAACGTGTTGACGAATGTTATCAAATGACCATTGGTCATTATTAAAAAACGGATGTCGCTTTATTTCTTCTACCCCATTACGACCTAATCTAGTAGTTCTGTCCGTTAGGAAACCACAAATTAATTTTTTTCCATCTGCACTTATGCTTATATCATCAGGGAACTTTAAACAATTTTTATGGTCCATAATTTTTCCGTAGGTTCCAACTAAACTATCTGCATAAAATGGTGTATCTCCTACCAGCATTTCATATAGGAATACACCCACAGACCACCAATCGCACTGGATCAAAACACATTTTAGCCAATTAATATACTTTGAAATATTTGACAGATTTGCATAATATGGGAATATGTGTATTCGAAAATACCTCTCGTCCATATCTCTCCTTCCCCTCCCTGCGATTTCAAAACTTCTGGTGAAATATAGTCTGGGGTTCCAACAGCAGTGTCAGAGTGGACTAGTCCATTCTAAATAGTTAATTTACTTATTCATTACAAAGACGAATACCAAAACGTTAACAAGTCTTTTTGTTAGTGAAAGCCTTGAAGCATACCTCATCCATTCGCATACATGTTCCAAAATCAGCTAATTTAAGATGACCATGTTTATCCAGGAGCATATTATCTGGCTTTACATCACGATGGACAAACCCCATCGAGTGAATTGCATCTAGTGCCAATACTACTTCAGCACAATAAAATTTGGCCCACTTTTCAGGAACATCATAATTTGACATGAGATTAACCAAGTCACCACCTAAAATAAGTATGTTATTATTGCCAACATTATGTTCAAGACAAAAATATTCTCTTAAAATGTTTTTTGTACCTGGCATGTAATCCATGACCATGTATAAATATTTTGTATCTTGAAAGGCAAAATGAAGTTGTACAATCCATTCAGAATTTGCATGAGCCATTATGTCTCTTTCTTCCCAGAAAAACGCCGAATCCGACCTCTTTATCATCTCAAATTTACTTAGAAGCTTCATTGCGTAAACTTTTTGAGTAGACTTATGTCGCACCTGTAGAAAATAGAGATTAGTGAAAGTTACCATTTTGAAAGAGTAGGTAAATATTGAAATATCCGGGTTTTAAGATTCATTAAAAATACCAGTTGAACTTCACCATACGCTCCACGTCCAATGACTTTAATCAGATTAAAATCTTCTGGTTTCATCCGCAACTTTCCAATTCCAGTAGTAACTTTGTCATCTATTTGTTAAAGTAATTGACATAATTAAAGCAATGGGTTTAGTTTAATTTATATTTGTCAAATTTTTAAAAATATTAAACCAAATTTACATCGATTGACAAAGGATTCAATGTTTTTGCTTCGTTTTAAAATTGGATGATTGCAATCAGCAACTAGAGCTTGGACAGTGTCCTAAAATTTCAAAAATACAACCTTACTTACTTCAATTACTAGCACTAGATTTTATTAGTTCAGTCACTCAAGGTGTAGTAAACCCTACCAAAAGACAGTCCACATTAAGGACACTTCTGGGATGAGTAATAGTGTCCTCAAGTTGACACAAGCGATCACGCCTGTTCGGCGTCCTCCACCATCGTCGACATTTTGTTTCATAGAAGGTCAACTTCCTGCTAGAAGTGACACGTTCTTTCTCTCTCCTACTTCACCTATTTTGGCGTTTTTATGATACCGGCAATGATATTTGCATTAATTGTTATCTGTTTAAGGCTGAGTAATCTACAGAGTATTGATTTCCTCAAGTTTTTTCCAGACGTCCAGAATCCAAAAGGCTGTCAGTATCAAGAGAGCTTAAACCCTTTAAAACAATTAAACCATACATACAGAACATTATTACAGGGTGTAATTTATACTTATTATAAAGTTTTTATACAACCACTACAGGATAGCCTTTATCTATAAATTTAAATGCAACATTCGTAAGCAGGCTAACTTGTTACGCACCGGAAATAAAAACCATTGATTGAATTTATAGTTCTCTTTTTCAACTCTTTCGTAACAAAAGTGTTAGTTAAGCCTCAGCTTGCGGTTTTTTGGTAACCGCTTAAACTCTACTAGTACTTACTTAGTAGTGACTATTTTTTAAACTTTTTTGGTATCCATCTAAAATTATTTGAGCTTATTTCCCTCAGGTTCGCCCAACCTTTGCCACTGACATAGTGTACACCAGCATTTCATTATAATTTTTATAGTATTCCAGTAATAAAAGAAAGCAACATTAAATCTGTCATAATTTGCACTTACAATGACAGTTGGCCTTTATATTTCTCTCCAAACACACTCCCTTCCTCCACCCTCCAAAGTTTTAAAAATTGAGTCGGTCAGCTGATGTAATTAATTGCACTTTTTAAACATCACAAAATACTCGCCAAAAAGATACGAAGAAATTGATGCACTTAAGTAAAAGGACTTTAAAAATTAGACAATTAAAAATTAAACTATTTCACAATCATCACAAATGTTCCCGATGCC
>JAANSO010003946.1:0-10683 GCA_036507315.1 Lepidocyrtus fimetarius | reverse complement strand
CAAACCTATACTAGCTTCACTGCGTTCAGCTAGTAATAATATTAGGCTGGGATAATTGAATTTTAAAGTTGTGGCTTGTAATTGGTGGAATTGTGCATAAATGAAGAAAAGTACAAAGGTGAACAAAGAATGTGAAAGATTCCAATGCTTGTATTAGACACTTTTTAAGTTTTTATTTTTAAATATCCATTCATAATAGGAAAGATAGGTACTGACTTTTGGATGGTTCATTTTATAAAATCGTAAAAACGCAAATTCACCGTTTTAAATTTTCGTATTCTACTCTATTCCATTTTATAATATAGTGTGCGTGTATTTACATAACTTACAATAATATTTAAATATTTAAATTTCCCAATGAAGCACATCTTAATTAAAATGAAAGCGAAATCTAAAAATTGAAAATATCGTCTTTAAACAAAAAATACTCGTAACTTTGAAGAAGTTTTAAAAAGTTTAAAAGTTACTTTTGTTAGCAATTTAAATACCAGTAAAATGATTGCTATTATTTCAAAAATTAACAAAGAGAAGATCGGACGAAGGCTGACGGGTTTCTTGAGTTGAATGAAAAAAAGTGAAGCCAAATTGAAATAATTGCGTGATTAATCCATTATGTGCGATCGAACTAAATCTGCATTATTAAATGAATTGTGGCTGATGTCAGGATTTCAAAAGTAAAAATTCCTTTAGATTAAGAAATTGCGATTTGAAAACTTGCGTATACTAGTACAACGTTTTTATGTATTTATTTGTACAAAATTAAATGCACTTGGATCAGATGGTACAACCTCATACAGTTGAATATTTAAAAATTATAATGAATTTTAATTGTTCAACAGGGTCCCTTACTTCACTTCCAATTTAATATATGGAATAGGACGAAGTCATTTTATCAAGGATTTTTAATGTGAAAAGCTCTATCAAAAGCAGTCTTTTCCAACTGGTGGCATATGTGTCTCTTTTGGAGGAAATCCAGGATCAAAACTGACCCGAAAATTGACATAATCTTCCAACATTCCAAGTAATTTTCATACGAATTTTTCTCAAAGATAAATAAAAAAATTCATAAACTTTAGCTTTTTCATTCTATATGTGTCTCCTACAAAACCATTTTCCAGGCACTTTCCATATCTTCCCTTCTCAATATTGCATAGAGTGGGAAAGGTATGCACGTGCGGGGAGAAGTTAATCTCACCATTATACTAACATAAGTACGCGGCTTACTTATGGTTTTACCACAATGTCAGAATTCAAATATTGCGTAAGTTATAGTGGAAAATCACATTTTGTTTGTGGTATTTACAAAACAAAGTAAGTGACCTTTGCTGAGAATGAAAGAAAAATCAAAAATTTTAAAATATCGTCTTTGAAAATGCAACTAAACACAAAAATGTCAATTTGAAAACTTTGAGTTTAAGTAAACGTTTAAAATTTACATTTATTGTTTAAATATCGATTAAAACTTTGCTAAAATCACATAGATAAACATGAAGCAGATTGGATGTTATTTGGGTTGTTAAATTAAAAGTTATTGGAACTATGCATGGTGAACCTGTCATTTTGAACTTTAACTTAATCGACATACCATTATTATAAGCATTGCTTTGCGAAATTACAGATAAGAGTCAGGAAAAGTTAATTTTTAAAACTAAAAGTATAAATTATTTTGATATTGATTCAGAAACTGATTTTTCATTCAACTGTTTTTGATTAAAATATTGTGTAGACAAGTAAAACGTTTTAATGTATTTTATTATACAACATTTAACGCTTATTAAGCAGATCCAAAGTAACAATTCAATTATGCATTTAACGTAATTTAATAATATATCTTAACAGGCGTTTTCACTTGACTTCCACTTCTAATCTACTATATGGAATAGGACATTTATCAAGGATTTTCAATGTGAAAAGCTCTATCAAAATGAAAAATGGGGAAAAGATGATTTGGAAAGTTTTGCTCAAACCCTCTGAAAAGAATCAAATGTTGCGTTTACTGCACTTGCATTCATCTTGCCAGTACTCTAATCATGCTATGGAATTGGTTACAAAAGATTGTTGGAAATGTGGGGGAGTCGAATTAAGTTAACGCATGCCAAACACATGCAATTTACACATAGTCCGATAGAGGGTAAGGTAAATTTAATATTTTGGGGTGGAGAATGGAATAAATAAATTTAACTTTTTTTATGTTAATGAAACTCTTGTGCATCTTACAAATAATTTTTAAAATCACGCGAAAATGTTACCTTTAATGCAATACATTATCAACATCGATGCATTAGAGCGGTAGAATTTATTTATTTCAAATAAGAAAATACTGTGAAACTCAGATCGTAAGGTATAAGATCATTTAAAAATTCAGATGAAATGCATTCTATGGAACTTTCCCTAAACTACGCTATTGAAGTAACAACAAACTTGAAACATAAAAGCAGTCCACTCTTCTCCAACTGGTGGCGGAGGAAAAACCTTTGGAGGAAAAACTGGAAAACCCCACCAGGTTCAAAAAGCTACCCCTGAAAAATGAAAACAAAGTATCCTATGAATTACATTGCAAATAACTAAGTAAGTTATTTGTATTTTGTAAGACAAATAGAAAATTCTATGCACTTTATCCTACTCTTAAGCTTTTTCATTCTTTCTGCGTCTTCTACAAAAATACCATTTTCTATGAAGTTTTTCATTTCTTCGACAATATTTATGAAGTGGGAAAGCTCTGCACGTGCGGAAGTGGATAATCTCACCATACAAAACATATTTACGGGGGATACTTATGGTTTAAGCTCAACGTTAAAATTTGAATAAATATTACGTAAGTTACATTGTAAAGCATTTTGTCTGTGGTATTTACAGAACTTATTGAGGATCAGCTCAATAAAGAAAGGCGAATGAGTGATTTGGATTGAGACGAAAGGCACAAAGAGCCAAGCTACTTACTTAATACCGATAAAAGCATTGCTAAAATCACCTTTAGAATGTTTGTGAAGTAGATAGAGTTATGTCTTTTATGGTGTTAAATAAACGTTTATCTAAAAATGCAAGGTTAACAAACGATTTATCAATATTTTATGAATATTAAAGTTTTTTTTAAATATTTTTTTAAAATATTGTCCACTCCAACATTTTAAGTTTTATGTTGACTTTTGTTTTTAAAAACAATCAATTTAAGCAATAATTACAAAATAGTGTTAAGAAATATGTTGACGCTGTGGTGGAGTTGCAACCCTGTATTAATTTATTTTAGATAAAGAAGAATATGTTTGATAAGATGAAATTGTAGGGCGTACGCTTACTTAAAAAATTCACGTATAGGTGGAATCTGCAGAACTTCTGCTAAACTACAATGCTAAATAAAAAACAAACTTCAAACACAAATGAAATCTTTTATTTTCCAAGTGATGGCCTTCATGTCCCTTTCTGCTGTTCGTGCAAAAAACTGCATCCCTTTCCTCCAAACCGAAACGGCATTTTTATATAGAGCATGTAGAAACTTGTTTTTACTCAACATAGAAAATAAAAGGTTGCTTTCGTTTGCTTTTTACGTTTTGACTGTAGTTGGCTCTGTGTTGTGGAGGAGAAAGGTTGGAGTGCTCGCAATTTCTCATACTCTTACAAGTTGTCTGTGAAAGAGCGGCCCACGCTTCTTCCATCAGTTTAATAGTGTACGAAAGTGGATTAGTGTTGGTGTGAAAACCAGTGGCTTTGGACCACAAATATTTATTTATAAGTTTTAAAAGTGCAACAAGTCAATTACGCAATGACTAAAAATTTTGCAATGAAGAAAATAAATTTAAATTGTACCGATAAAATTTATTAAAAATCTATTAAAAGATCAAACTTTGACAGTTTTGCGTTTACATGTATTTACTACATTTATTTGTATTAAGCATCACAAATCTGCTTAAAACTTTGCATATAACAGAAAGTTTGACAATTGTTGCTGACATTTTTCTCATTTTTAAGGGCTATTTGAAACAATTTTAAGTACTTTGTTATGTAATTGTTAATCATGGTCAAAATTTAATTCGTGGCTTGCAAGCTTTATTGATAGCCCGCTTGAAATTCCTGAAAAATCTGACAATTGAATTGGGTTTTCCGGCAGGATGGCTACTTTCCCGTCACTCAACCCGTTCCTGTTGTTGACAAGTTTAAAAAAGAGAAAGGTCAATGACTTTTTAGGGAAAGCAAAGAGAAGTCAAAAGTGTCCTCCAAAGTTTAAATTGCAACAATTTCTCAGAATTCAAATAACCACTTTTCTCCCTTTCTCTGTTGTCATCTAAAGTCATTTTTATTGGGATGCTGTTGACGATGCTGATATTGAAGATAGCGGTTGTTGTCTGTAAGAAAAAGTTTTTTAAGTTCACAAAACAAGTCTGTATTTACTCCCGTGTCACATTCATGAAATAATTGACAAATATTAAAAATTGTTAATTTTGTATTAGAAATCGGTCAAGAAACTTCAATTTTCCTTACAGCTATTTCGTTCTATTCAGTTTTATTTTGCTTATTTCATCATTTTCAAAAGCGTTTTTAAAACGAGTTTAATTATCATCAGAAGCCTTAGGTTTTATGACTGTGTAAATATATTGCATAAAAAATGAGATACGAGAGAAATGTTGGAAATGTTGGAACTGCTGGAACACATCATTATTCCTTTAACAATAGACTTTTCTCTTTCTCAATTGCTCCGGGAACAGCTTCTCCAACTTCTTCATCCAGTCATCCAACAAAGACGAATAGAATAGGCTCGCTCTTCCCTCGTCAATTCTGTAGTTTTTCTTCAATAAAATGAAAAAATACAATTCGAGATAATATCAAAGGTTTCCTTTTTATATTGTTTGCTCATCTTTCTTTGGAAAGTTGCAAGGATGCCAGTATTTTTAAAGGTGAAAGCTTAACCCGAGTGTAAGCCGGTATTTTAAGAATTATTGCAATAGATATAGATGCAGATCTAAAAACACGCAATAAAAATGAAACTTGTTACAAAAAATGAAAAATGCACATTAATACTCGAATAAAAGCAGCGGAAGCATAAATTAAATTCAAGAAAATGGGATTTTCTCCTCGTAAAATTATTTTTTCTTAGTTTCAAGCATTGCAATTGTGCATTTACACGTTTTAAAGAAATTAATTTTCCATGAGTGACTTCATTTTCATATGAAAACAGTAAACTTGGTTGACATGGCTTTTTTGCTTGTACAGGAGTCAGAAAAAAGCTGAGAGGACGAGGTAAACCTTAACTGTAGTTTTTCTTGCCCAACTTGTGTTACTATGCTATAAACAACACGCATTTTCTTCCCCTAGCTTCCATTCCTTTTCTCTGAAAAAGAAAGTTCTCTGTAACTAAAGAGAGAGTCTCACACTTTTTCTTTTAACCATGTGGATCCTTCCACTATGTAAATACGTTATTATTATTTAAATACGGGGACTAAAAACGTTTATGCATCCAAAGACTCAAGTTCTTTGTTGGATACAGAATAAAATCATTTTCAAGTGCATAGCCTTTTTTGCATGATAATGAAAACGAGTTTGATTGCAGTGAAAGTGAATTGATAAGATCGCAAATATCTGTAATTTTGTATGTGTATAAGGTTTGGCAAGTTCGAAATATCGGAAGATCATACCTGTTTATATTAAGGTTAAATTTACATAAAAGTTAATTAAACGGCTGTTAAAACAAATATTTTTCATATTTATAACGCATATCAGCAGATAAAGAACGACCGTTATTAATTTCTTAATAAATTGATGATATTTGGAAAACAGATACGGCTGTGTTAAACGGTCCAAAGGAGCTTGATTTTTACTTTATAAAAGCAACATTTAAAACGGAATTTAATACTTTTGCTTGAATTTTCTACAACTTGAGAAGAATAGAAATTTTTTCCTTCATGGAAGCATTCATTTCAGGAAAAGGCTTAGAAAGCGCAGATGCTGAGATACGAGCAGCATAACGATACATTTTATCTTCCTCGTGCACACACTTCATCAAAATACTAAAATACTGGTAAAAAACAAGGGGAACTACTCATTTCTTCATATTTCCTTCTATTTTCTCGCATTTTTCTGACTTTTCGCAATTTCCAAAATAATAATCCCGTTCCAGGAATTAAAAATGTTTTATTCAGGCGTGATTTTGAAATGCTGGAAAATATCAGAATAGTTTTGTAGGTTTTCAAAAAGTTAATGACGAGCGGAATGATGAGGCAATCTAGAAATAATCCATTTGTGTTTCTCTCGAAAATAAAATGCTGTTCTCTGTAGGAGAAAAGTAATAACGCCAGTGTTGATAGTTAATGGTGGTTTCAACTGTTCTTCCTGTTTGAAGCTTATTTCTTGGGAAAACCAAAAACCTCTCATTCCAACCAGCTTCAGAGCTGAACATAGTATTTGTCCTAAAATTATGGAAAATATTAGGCAATGTTTGCCTCGTGGTTTCCCATAATTTCCTCTGTGAAAATACAGTTAAAATTCTTAAAGAGAGGTTGTTTTCTTAGAAAAATTTAATTTTGAGAGGTTTACGTAACAGACCAGCTCGTACTCGTAACGGATTGTGAATGTGAACACATGTGAGAAAGAAAAGGGAAATTCCAATCAGATACAATTTCCTTGTGCAGTTAACGAAAGAACTTTCCATTTTAAATAGTTATTGGACACGCGTGTGTGGCGTGTGCGTTTAAAACTCATTCAAGTGCATTCTATTTTATATCCTCTTGTACTTTGCTCTTCAATTCACAATAAAAGTTCACTTAAGTGAGAATCATTTGAAATTTCTGGAGTATTCTAACTAAGATATTGCGTCTCCGGAAGTTCTCTTACACAAGCTAGAAGTTTCTAGGATGTAATAAGCTTGAAATTTTCAAATTTCGTTCTGTAGAATCTTCCGTAAATTAAGAACTGCATTTAATGTGAAGGGTAAAAATTGGAAGAGCATTATCAAGTGAGACGTGATTGCAGAAATTTTTTCCACCTATGCGTATTAAACTGTGGCAAGCTTTCTAAAAGGTATTTTAGGCATTAGTATTCCCCACGGCTGGTTCCGCTTCCTTCTCTGCATTCCCTGACCATAGGCTCGACGTCTAGAAATAATAAACTTGAGTTTTTTCATAAGGGTAAAATAATGTCTCTTCTGCATTGTTTTCAAATTTGTACTCGTAAATTTAAAATGATGCGCGCCATGCAAAATTCATTTTTTGGAAAATGTCGATATTTTAAAACAATGCTGATGATTCAAAGTTATAACTGATGCAAGATACACAGTTTGGAACTACGACATCTACATCAACTGAAAATTAACTCAATTGAGAAAAATACTATAAGGATCTTTCTTCAGCATTTTAATTTAATCACTTTCATGCTTTTAAGTTCATCAAAATAGCGAAACAGCTCATTCACTCTTGGAATTGGTCACTTACGAAGAAAATGGAGAGGAAATGGAGTATTGGGTCGTAAGCAAGTTTTTCTGTTCTCAAGGGCATCATCACTACAATTTTGGAGTAATTGTGAAGTAGTAATAGAAAATTACGGGGCTAGCCATTCCTTAACGCAAAAGCAAAATAAGAAAGCGTATCTAAGTCGATGCAAGAAAAAACAGCGTTTACCCGTTATTTTTCACTTAACGGCTCTTCTCCAGCTTTTCTATTTCATTTCCCTTCGCCATGACTATTTATATCGGGTTTATGACAGCAAATGGATATTTGGGCAATCCACAAGCCACGTATTGCAATCTAATCTTCATAAAAAATGCAGAAAACAGAATGGATTAGTGAACAAAGCTGAGTTTTTCATCGGGAGAAACAACGTTACTAGTTTTACACGCTGTAAAAGTACAACTCGTGATGGTTTTCGCGGCAGTTTGCGGTGTGGTGATGGGCATTATCATTCTGGATTGAATGGTTGACTAAACTTTGGTAAATTGAGGGGATTAAACTTCCTTCCTGATCACTTTCTAAAAAAACGTCTCTTGAGCTTCTTTCCCAAAAATTTGTTCTCACCAACTCAATTTTAAAGATTATCTGAGCGAGAGAGCAGGAAAGCAATAACATGAGTGGAATTGCTTTGAAATTGTGTGCAGGGATCAATAAAACCTAGTAATTCACCAGCTCTGCATTTTATATCGAACAACATCTTCCAAATCTAAGAATACAATTTAATGTCTGTCTGAATGTCTACAGTTTCAGTAATTCTCAGCTTTGAGAGCAAATTGTGGAGTGTTACAGAAGCATAAAGTATAAATAAAACGGAGAATTCCAGAATAAAACTGGACCCACCCGCAGACATAAATTGTGTTTTTGCATGCGAATTTAAGCAATAGAATTTTGCTTCATTACACATTCCTAAAATAATGTAGCTCATTTTCAAGAGAAGATATAACGGAAACAATGAAAAATAGAAGATTTCAAGTAACTTATTTCTATCAACCTATTTATACCTACAAAGTTTAAAATTAGTTTTAAATACAATAGCTAGGAAAAAGAAACTATCTAATTGAAAATGATTGCAATATTTTTAAATTTACTAAATTGCCGCCAAATTTTACAATATAAAAAAATTCAAAATTTTGGCATTTGCAGACGTCATCGGGGTTCACATGAAGAAATGAATTTGTAATTTACATGAAATGATCCACTTCACAATAATCTCAACCGTGATCATCATCCCTAGTCAAATAAACTGTCAGCGCTTCATTTTTTATATTTTAGCTCACGTACAATGAACAAAAGCGAATAATAAAAAACTCTTTTTATTTTGTTCCGTTGCATCCTTTCAGCATTCATTGTTCCTCCTTTTCAAGCACTACCGCAATGTTCACGAATATTTTATTAAAATTTAGCTACAATTTCATTTCCAATTCGAACTTTATTTACTTTTCTCTCTTGTTTTGTAGTTATTTTCATTCCCAAGCAGAGAAATGAGGATATGGATGGTTAGCTCTGGGTAAATAACTTTTGATGTTGCAAATAATGAAGGTAGTTTACAATAGTGGCTCATTCCCCTCTTTTTGGTGTTGCTAAAAATTGTAAAAAATATGCCAGTATATCAAAATCAGATTGCAACAAGAACGGCGGAGAGAAACTGAAGTGCGAAGGGAGAGCATGACGGGATCATCCGGGTTAACCAGTCGTCAGCTTTCGTTCCTTTCTCTGAGAATGATGAAGATGATGAGCGGAAGCGTGTGTGAAAGAAGGCTCCGCTCTGTCTCGCAACTCATCATTTTCTAATTTTCCTCGACATTCATCTTATTCCTGTATCTCAATCATCTTAGATTTCTGTAATGAAGTAGATTTTAATAGTAAAATCATTTTCTCAACGTCTAAATAAAAAATATGTTTTAGCCTATTCCTATCATTCACAATCATTTACAAATAAATATTATTTATTCCGAATACTTAACTTTATACAAACCAAAATCAAACCTAAATTTTAGGCGGCATTTTTAAATTAAAAATAACTTTCAATTTCTTTTTTGCTTTCACCAAAAACATGATGGGATTGGATTACGTGTCAACAAAAAGATTTTTCCCTTTTGTTATAAAGACATAGCTTTCGGAGAATTTGTAATAATAAAAATCAATAAAGTTTTTTTCATTCTTTTTTCATCGATCTCTTTTCAAAATTGACAAGCAAGCCAGTGTTTCCCTTTGTTCATTTTTTGCTGATTTTTATAGATTCTTTTGCGCGGTAAATTCAAACCATTTTTTTAATTTACATTAATTAAAAAGACAGTTAAAATTTATTTTACAAATAGTATTATATATATTTGGCATCTAGCTTTACTACTTAATAATTTTTATGTAATATTTTTTGTGGCATTAGGAAAAACCATTCACTTTTTGAACAAAATCTATAGGATTTCTTTTATTTCCTCCATCTTTTCTGCAACTTTATCTCAAACTGTCATATCAAATAACTTTCTGATTTTACTCCAAAAGCGGAAGCCAGATAACCAAAAGTGACTTTCTTTTCCATGTTTCTCCAAGAGAAAAGATGTCATAACCTTTTTTGTATTCTGAAAATCAAACTTAAAGAAAAACTTTATTGAATAAAAAAGGCTTTTAGAAAAGTCGGATCAAGTTGGACTTACATTTGTAACGTTGTTTGTATATTAAAATTGTTCCAGGTAAGTATTTAGAAGGAGAACTTTTTAAACATCATATCTTGTTTCTTGTATAAATGTTCCATGACAGTTGCCTTATAAGAAAAACGATCTATCAACTAACTTTTATCTCAATCCATCTCCTACCTTTATCATCCATCTATCTCGTTTTTTTCACAAGACGCAATAGGAGGTAGCAGGAGTGCATATAAATAAAAGGCCGAAACCCTGCGTAGACACTAGATTGAAAATTTGCATTTTTTGCTTATCTTTACCATTTTAAAGCTTTCATCTATTTAAACCTATACTGAAAGCTGTAAGATGATTTACGTCGAAAATTTCGATTTTTGCAAAAAAATATTTGCAAATTTGCAAAAATATTTGCATATTCTTTGTCTACAAGCAATTCCCGTTCGAATGATATGCTACTTGCCATATGTTCCAATTTAAGATTTTATAACGGTCACTTCTAACGGCTTAACCGTTGGTCCATAATTCTTGAAAAACTATACAGCAAATCCTTGGGTGCATACCTACTGCTCTGCCAAACTCGGTTGTATTCTGTTTAGGCTTTTTTGAGTTAT